>CAOLHI010002575.1:0-246509 GCA_948474755.1 Ctenosaura bakeri
GTAGTCCAACACTCACAGCACTATACCACTCTAGCTCACTGTTTCTGCCTTCTGACCTACCGTTTCACCAGTATGTAAAACATAGACAGACAAACAGATAGACAGACAGACAAAGATATATATAAAAATAAATGGGGCTATTGCTAAAAGGCTATTGAGAAGGCAGGAAAACTGGAGAGGGGAGAGCTCACTAAAAAAGAGACCTTACCTCAGTATTGGACTTCACTTCTTAATGTTGCTTTATTTTTTAATTTTTTAAAAATTCAATTCCAATTTTGCTTAGAACATCTTTTTTTTTTATCCTAGATTGGTTTTTAACTTCACTTTGAGAAGGAAGGATTTTTGAAGGGATGCCATGTTGAGGAGGGAGCGGTCTTGTTTTCCACTGCTCCAGAGGCTAGGACAAGGAGCAATGGATTCAAGCTGCAGGAAAGGAGATTCCACTTGAACCTCTGGAAGAACTTCCTGACAGTCAGAGCTGTCCAGCAGTGGAATATGCTGCCTCGGAGTATGGTTGACTCTCCTTCTTTGGAGGTTTTTAAGCAGAGGCTGGATGGCCATCTGTTGGGAGTGCTTTGAGGGTGTTCCTGCATGGCAGGGGGTTGGACTTGATGGCCCCTGGGGTCTCTTCCAACTCTACGATTCTATGATTTCTTAGTATGAATGTGTTACGTGTTCAGTTTTTGAAGCTGCTCTTGATTATTCTGCCCCAAGACATCCTCTGGGGAGAAGACTAGATGCTTGGATCATGAACACTTCAGAATTGACTCAGCTTTTGTAATTTTGCTAAATATAATTGTCTATTATTCCTTTGTAATGCTCAAACTTCATGGCTTTATATTTAAAAATTTCTCAGTCTCTCCCTCCAACAGTTTTTCTTGGTTTTCCTCTGAGCTACTCCATGCACCTATCTCCCCTGTTTTGGACAGGTACTTACAAATTCCCTTTCCAAGCCTCTTCTTTTTTCCTTACACTTTCAGGAGACTAGTAAACTTTAGCTAGACTAGTAGATGTTTTAGGAGGAATACTAATATATTATTGATAGTTTAATTCTGTCTTTAAGAATTTTTATGTAAATTGCTATTTTCTGTCTTGTCCCATACTTTTCTAAAGCTTATGCATTTACATCTTAACATTATATAACAGTCAATCATTATGTATATTAACTTGTCCACTTACATAGTACTCTCATATCTCACTGGTGAAGCAGAGTGTTTTCATCACTTGCCAATGAATAAATCTAACTGGTCATTTCTGGTTACCTGTAGAAGCTCACTGGAACAAGCTCAACAAAACTCAAACAGAACTTATTTTCAAAAGACATTGCAAGCTGCCCTACAACTCATGCTAATGTTATACTGTTTTGCCAACATGTAGCTCAAATTTTAATTGCTACAATGTTTGTGTGTGAGAATATATATGTATATATATGTATAGTTAAGTTACTTCTTTTTTTCCCCAGCCTCAGTTGTACAGCAATCTCATTAGTCCTTCTCACCACAACAATGAAAGTTGGGTTCTCCCTCTCTCCCTTTTGTTGCTGGAAACACAGTAAACACTGATAAGTTTTGTTGCTCCAGTAAAGGGCGTCTGTCAGCTACTCTAAATAAATGTTCTACTTCACAAGAACATTGATTTTCAGGCATTGTGTGTTTGGCTACTGTGGAACAGCCTTCATTTTGCACCCACAAGCACTGCTATGAACCTGAGGCATTTTTATTTCCTGAAATATACTGGATTCCCATTGAATTAGAAAGTGCCCCACATTCACAGAAAGCAAGTTGTTTTATTCACATAGATGAGGGTTAAGATGTGTTTATTTCAGTTCTTTTCCACAAACCATGAGCAATGATAAACTAGTACAGTCTCTGTCTTACCCCATGTCCTGTCAAAGTTTCTTTATAGGAAAACGGATTTCCACATAGTCAGAAAATACCCTATAAGTCACGTTATCCAAAAGACTGTAAAAAAAGTCCATCTCAGTGAGGATTAAATAAAGATTCACATACACTCTCAGGTTAAATATATAACTTCAAATGGTATCAACATTCGTAAGACAGAATATGCACTATTCTCCCTTTAGCACAAGTTGACTGTCTCCAAATGTAATAATTTAAAATTTTATTTAAAAACAGATGACAGAACTAGAAACAGAATTACATAAGAAAGAGTGTATGTTCTGAGTGTTATGTTTTGATATCATAAGCAAAAACTTGCGATCATTATCGCCCTAGTGGTTCAGCTTTATTATTGTCATTTTGGGCTAAATGACACTACATTAACAGTATTTTTATTAGTATTCTGATAAGAAAGCATTTGCAGAAAGTTAACAGGCTGTTTATGTATGTATGCCAATTTCTGAATAAATAAAAAACAGGTTTCACAGGTCACAGCAGGCCATAACACTATTACTGTAAGTGATGGCTAGTAGAAGTCAGCTAGCCCAACAGGACTTTCTCCTCCCTTCTGGCAACACTTCATGTCCCAACATTGCTCCGGAGGGATTTCCCAACACAGAATATATTTATGCCCTCATTTTTAGCCCAATATGTCATTTGTAAATTTCAAATGATTAGGAATTTACTCACAGTGGTACTAGCCAACTATAGGCAGCTTAATCAATTATAATGATCTAAATTGACTAAGTCCACATAAATTTACTTTCACTATTATAAAATAACTTGAGTGACTGCCTGTTTACTTTCAGGTCCAATTGAAGATGCTGGTTCCTACTTCTAAAGTCCTAATTGGAGTAGGATCTTTTTCCAATATCAATCTGCCAATATTCTAAAATCATATGGTAGAGTCTTCGTAAATCATTCTCCAATGAATTTTTGGTGGGGGCACCCTAGTTATGGAATTTGTTGCTGTTGCTGCTGTGTGCCTTCAAGTCATTTCTGACTTATGCAACTCCAAGGTGAATCTGGGGCTGACAGTGTGTGATGTGCCAAATGTCACCCAGTGGGTTTCCATGGCCAAACAGGGAACTAAAACCTGATCTCCAGGTTCACAGGCGAGTGTTGAAGCCACTACACCCTGCTGGCTCTCACTTATGGAATACTCTCCCTAAGGAGGTTCACCTGATGCCTGTTGCAACCCTTTCAGTGTCAGACAGAAACATTTTTAGTTATCTGGGCATTTTAATAAGCTGGTTTTTATCTGTTTTGTTATTGTGTTGGTGTAGTTTTTATATGCCTTCAAATCGTTACTGTACTAAGAGTCAAATTATTGTATACCATCACCCTGCTATTCTAAACAAAATGATGAAGAGATAACAAATGTTCAATAAATAAATAAATGAAATCCCCTGCAATGTTGTCACTGGCTTCTTACACTTACATCCAATCACTCATAAGCCCAACAGCCAGGAATGAACTCCTGTTTGTTTGTAACAATGGCAATTCTATACTTGCCATGTACAACATATGCTTCTTTTAGCTGCCTTCACCAATTCTAAAGCTCACTTAAATGATCAGGCTGTCAGATAAAGGGGTTTATCAGATAAAGTAGGGACTGGAAATTTCCTTTATTCTAATTCTCTGAAGGATCAATACCATCTTTGTGCCATATGATCGTCATAGTCACACAGAATCCTAGAAACCTGGGGCAGGTCAGTAGCCACAGACTGACACTGGTTAGGGAATCACCACTTTGAGTCATGCTGAAATAAATGACATGTTGGTGTTTGATGAGGTTCATCATCAAACTGCTATCCCCCTACCAATGATTAACATAAGCCTCATCAAAGGTTGCACTGCCATTTGCCTTTATGCTACATTTTCAAACTTGCTGTAAAATTGTTGAATTACCTGATAACTATACTTGTATTACAAATATTAATAAATGTAAGTATGTAAGTATGTATTTGAAAATGTGGACTTTTCTTTACTGCATTTATATCCTGACTTTTCTAATAGCTCAAAGTATCCCATCTTTGCAGTTTAATCTCATGAGCATCCAATGGAGCAGGTGAGGCCAAGACACAATCACCTGGCTAACATCATCCAGTAAATGTCATGGCTAAGAAGGAGAGAGTTGAATTCAGGAATCCTAACCTAACATTCTAACCACTGAAGCACAAATATTCCTTCACTCAGCACCATGCATTTTCAGATATGTCTCACCATTTAAGGCTAGCAACATTGAAAATGTGCTTATCATATCAAACCTGACTATACAAACAGAGAAACCAATATGGTTCATCAGTCACAAGTCCCAATGGTTACAAAGTAGCAACACACGCACAGGATTGCAGCCAAAGAATAAATAAGTTGATTTGTTTAATATACTGCTTCACCCACCCATTAACTGGCTCCGGAGTTTTCACAATCTGCATTAAATTTGATTTAAGGATAAGAAAATTGCAGCAATCCACAGCAATCCCAGATCTTTACGAGCTCAATGATAAACTCCTCCCTATTTGTTCTCCAGGCACAGCTTGCTATACTTCCTGGAACTATTTATTTTATGGCCCAAGCATAGAGTAGCAGTCATTTGTACCATCCAATCATTTAATTTAGAAATGTAACTGTTACTGTGACAGGAAGAAGCTGCATATTGCCCAATTCACTGATACGATTTTCAAGTGCAACATTTCCATTTCTAGAGGCAGTAATATATGGGGAGGGGGGAAGAGGCAACCTGCAGTACAGTTGTCACTTTTCAGGCTTCAGAGACAGCCTTTTTAGTCTAGATAAGCATGCAAAGGGATCCTGTAGCATCTTTGGTATTAACTGAGAGAAAGAAGCTGATAGCATAAGTTTCATAGATTTAGGCCATTTTCGCACTATACTCTTATAGCGCAATTATTCCATTTTCAATATCGTATGGAATCCTGGGGTTTGCAGTTTAGGGAGGGGCCAGCCCTACACTGAAAGCCCCAGGATTCCATAGGATGTTGAACGTGGAATAGTCATGCTATAAGAGTGCAGTGCGGAAATTGCCCTAAATCTACTTCATCAGATGTGTCTGATGCAATAGATGTAAGTCTATGAAAGCTTATACTACCAACTTCTTTTTCTCAAAGATGCTACAAGATACCTTTGCATACTTTTGAAGCTTGAATAGGAAGGGGAAGTCCTGAGAGTCTGGCTACATAGTTACAGAACTATGTACAGGCTTGAGAGGTATTACTACACACTTTGAAGTTCACTTATGGCATTTGTATCAAAATGTCCACCCATCATGGTTTTATGTCCTTGTAAAACCAGAAGGCATTCTTTTCAAGGCATAATGGCACAGTACGACAGTTGTTGTTAAGAAAACTTTTTAAATGCTTTGTGTTGACCTGGAACCAAAATGCCTGGAAGAAACCAAACAGACATCCAATATAACTGTCTAAACTTTAGCTTCTAAAGTGACGAATAAATACTAACACACCCATCACTGAAAATCAAACCTGTCACAAAGAGAGAGCAAGTGCTCAACCGAAACATTCTTGACCTGTCAAATAACTTGAGATGACTAATGCAAGGAAACGTCACTATACAACACATGACAAACACTCCCTCCACCCCAAACTAAAACAACAGTAATCCTAAACAGTAAACCACATGCTGTTTCTAGCTTTAGAAAAAAGGGAAAAGACCAGTGGGAACCATAGCGAGGGAGATCCCAGACAGAGATCACAAGATATATTTCATGAACCCACTGAATACTGCGCAGGAGCAGCCGTCACGCATCCCAACTGGAACTATACATCTCCTGGAAATCCAGGTCTAAAGAGAATGTAAACAGACACATACTGAGTCCTCCTAGCAGATACAGGTGCTGCCTTCCAGTATTTAACATCTGGCAGCTGCAAACATGCCGCCTCCACCTTTTCTAGGCACCCATCCCTTCAAACGACCCGACTTCCTGCAAAATACACTACAGGGTTTCATAGTTTGCTGCAAAGCAACACAACGCCCGCTTTTGCAGTTTTGCACGTGCTTTCTGACAAGCCCAGAGTCTGCTATGGCAAAGGCATCTTCAAAAAAGAAAGAAAAAGAAAGAAAGAAAAGCAGTTCAATACCTCCTCTCTCCTCAGTGAGAGCTTCGGATTGATGGGGGGAAGAATTCTAAGGAGTTCAGGCAGTCTTCTTCCTGCACACCACGCAAATCTATGCAGTAAGCTACACAGGAGGGGAAAAAACAAACGCCGAACATTCACCAGTTTTTCCTCCTAACGATTATCATGATCAAGAATTCGATTTTTTTTCCCCCCTCAGATTGGCAGAGTACTTAAAAGAAAACATGGAGGCTCTTAAAACGAGGAAGTCCTGCCGGAGCCGATCCTCCAGCAGATGTTACACACACACACCCACACACCCCACAGCGCTGCGCTGGTCCAGAGTTGTGCAACCCGCGCCGGCCCGGCCGGGTAAACTCCGCGCGCGCCATCCCCCATTCCGGTCGCAAAGGGGGAAGGAGAGGCGCGGGCGGCTCTCTCCCCGAGCGTCCCCCCGAGCCCCGAGCGAGGGGCGGGGAGCTAAGCGCCCCCTTCTGAGGGACCAAGGCGAAGCGGGGGGCGGGGGAGAGAGGCTCCTGAGACAGAAAGAGAGGCGCAGCCCCTCAGCAGCCCCCAAGTCGTGGAGAGGGAGAAAAGGCGGCCGGCGGGAGAGGAGGAGGAGGAGGCGGAGGAGGAAAGAGGCGGGAGGGACGCCGTGCCTGCCCCGCTTCCTCATTCTCCGAGGGGGCCCCGCGGCGCAGGAACTCCCCCGCCAAGCCGGGCGCGCCCTCCGCCCCCCCTCCCCTCTTGCCACGGGAGCCTCCGCCAGGAAAGCAGCCCCGCGCTGAAGAGAGTCGGCTCACCCGTTCGCTCCGCAGCCTCCCCCGGCGCAGAAAGCGTGCCCAAGTCGCTCCGAGGCCGAGCGCGCCGCTCCGAAAAGTGAGCGCCCGTCGAGCGCGGGGCCGGGCTGGCTCCGTCCGGGGACCGCCTCTCCCTCTCGGCGCTCGCGCCGCCCCCTGGCCGCCTCCCCGCGCTCGCGCCGCCCCAGCGCCCTCCCGGACGCGCTCACCTGCTGCTGCTCCCGCTCCGGCGCCGGGTCGCTGCCCGGCGGGGCGGAGGGCGAGAGTTGGGGCGGGCCACGCATTTACCTCACCGGGGGGGGGGGGGAGAAGAGAGAGAGAGACGGGAGTTCCCTCGGCTGCCCAGGAGCTCGCCCGGAAGCAAAGGGCTCCGGAGTCCTCCACGTCGGCTGCTTTCACTTTGCTCCCCCCCCGCCCCAGTTCTTCTTCTCTAGGTCTCGGCTTCCTGTGTGTGTGTGTGCGTGGCTTCGACGGGCTCGCCAAAATAGTCATTTGACCCCTCCGCACTGGGCTGTTATAGCGCGATGATTCCACTTTCAACCTCCTCTGGAATCCTGGGGTTTGCAGTTTCGGGAGGGGCCGGCCGGCCCCTCCCGAAACTGCAAACCCCAGGATTCCAGAGGAGGTTGAAAGTGGAATCATCGCGCTATAACAGCCCAGTGCGGAAATAGCCCCCATCATATCGATGCGCAGTTATCTCCCCTGCTTGGAGGAGCCGAACCCAAGAAGCATGTTGGAAGCAGCGATTCTTGGGGTTGCCTTTAACCACAGCAAGAAAAAGAATTCCCCACCCCACCCTCTGGCAAGTAGCAGAATAAGGCAGAATCATACAATGTGAATTACAGCTGGTTTACACCCAGAGAAAACATTAGCACTTGGCATCCTCCTGAGGGCCACAAAGATTGCCTAAAGAAACCCCAAAAGACCAAACTGACAGAAAGTCAGGTATAGTTAAATGGGTGTGTGTGTGAGCTGTTTCAGAGGAGATCCCCTGGCTGCTTTTAAAAGACCCAGGTAGTTGTATTAAAAATGTTTTTCACATCAGCTGTCATTTTATTGAGCTGATAGATGGGAAGGCTTCGGGAGGCTGGAGGGTGTAACATGCAGACAGGAGATCCTTCACACTACACAGTTACCATGTTGTGATTCCACTGCAACTGTGGTGGCTGTATCCTGTGGAATCCTGGGATTGGCAGTCTGGTGAACCATCAGAGGGGCGTGCTGGCTGAGAATTCCAAAAGACCCTCCCTAAACCGCAAAACCCATGATTCCATAGGATGCCTTGGCAGTTAAAGTGGAATCATAGCACCTATAATCATATAGTGTGAATGAGCCCTAGAAACAGGCGCATCTTTGTGGCCACAAGGTTCCCTTTCAGAACTCAGGCTGATTATCCGCCAATCCATCAGCCATATGGGTCAGAACAACCTTTGGACCGGGAACAAGGAATGTTTGGCCTTTTTAAACTTATTAAACTGCAAATCCCATCATTCCTCACCACTGGCTAGGGCCCTGCTTTATTTTTTTAAATTATATTTTTATTAAAGTTATAACAAACAATATTTACAAATAATCATTCTTTCTTTTCATAAATATGTAAGAAACAGAAAGTTAAGAATTATATACAATCCAAATTTATATATCTATATACTTATAAATTTATATATCTATCCAACATCTAATTCTAGTTCTATTTCTTTAAGGCCCTGCTTTAAACAACTCACATACATGAGGGTTGTACCATAGCCCTAGATTGCTTCTTGTAGGTTGGCCTATTGTGCAAATAGAGCAGGCTCCATTTAAGACAGTGAGACTTCATTCAAAGTGAACATAGCTCTGGTTGTGCTACTAGACTGCAAAATGCTGGTAGTTGTGTCACTAAAAGTTTCATTTCCTCTTTCCTGACAGAACACAGAAAAAGAAGAATGTGTGCCTAGTCTAGAAGTAGTAGATATTTCTAGAACTGAGTAAGTAGTGAGACTGGAGAACACAGTTGGCTCAATGTATGTTCTGCATTTCATTTTTTTCATTTCTATAATGTACTGAAAAGGATAATATTTAGTCTTCATTAAATCCTTCCTAGCTGCACAGGGGTAGTGTGCTTAAATGTAGGGCCCATGACGATACTTGCCTTTGGTTTTCAAAAAGTTATGTTTCCTCCCCTATAGATGTGCTGAGTGTCACTGGAAACAGGCTTGTTCCATCAGTTCCTTAGTAAAGAAAATTGCTCTCTTTTCACTAACAGGTAAAGAGCTTATCATTCCAATAAGTTTTTGGCTTATTGTGCAGATTGCTCATGTGTATGTGGATTTCAAACTTTATGTAATAAACTATTTTTAAATGCTTTCAGATTAATTTTAAATTATTTTTTTTTACCAGAATGTTTTATTTAAGTTTCATTTAATTGTTTTAAACATAACAGATTTCCTTTGCTCCTGGTAGTTAAAGCAGCTATCTGTATGAAGTTTAAAAAAAAAGAAAAGAAAGACAATTCTCTTGCCTGATTGTAGTACAGTGATTCTCAAACTGTGAGACAGGACCTTAAGGAGGGATGCAATTGCTGCTCAAAGAGGGACGTAAGAAAAGTCAGCCTGCAAGTACAACAAATGTGGAAAAGAAGGGCAAGTCTATGTGTGTGCATGTGTACACTGTTGACGATTGACTGGTCTCGGCAAGAGAACCATGCAAAGCATCTTTTACATTTATGCCTTCTTCCAACAGACACAGCAAAAAATGACTTCTTCTTCTTATGCTTTTTTCTCATCAGCTTCTCTGAACATTCAGTCACTGGCGCAACAGGTACATGCCCCTTAGTGACCATGAACCAGTTTCTCAGGTGGAGGGGGAGGAAAGGGAAGAGAGGAGGTGGAGAACACAAGAACTCATCATTAACACAGAGGGTGTGTGCGGCACGAGGGGCCTGTAAGTGAGAGAGGGAGAGATTGGCTTAGGATAGGACACAGGGGCCATTTCTGCACTAGCCCGTTATAGCGCGCTGATTCCACTTTCAACATCCTCTGGAATCCTTGGGTTTGCAGTTTCAGGAGGGGCCTCCTGAAACTGCAAACCCCAGGATTCCAAAGGATGTTGAAAGTGGAATCATCGCACTATAACAGGCTAGTGCGGAAATGGCCAGGGATGTGTGTGACATGGAGCAGGGGGGCAATATTCTCATATAGAAGCAAGGGGGGGGTCACAGGGATGAAAAGTTTGATAATCACTGTTCTTGAGGATGCTCTGTCCAAGCAAAATAGCAGAAACGACATGGAAGCAAGCACAGAATGAAGTTGTGGGCAGGAGAAGGAAAGAATGGTCCATTGCATGAACAGAGTGCTGTTGCTCTTGGCCTTCACCTTTGCTGAGCAAAAAAACCTATGAGTGGCTTTGTTCATGTGAAAAGTCTCATACCCTCCAACATCTCACAGATGAAAATTAGGAGCCATGTGGCCAGGCAACATCGTAGTGTGATCAAGATGGCAAAAGCTATTAATGTGGAAGAACAGACAAGCTGGAGTAGTTTGCTTGTTTGAGTTTACAGGAAAGGGCAAGACTCTACCCTCTCCTGTTCCCATTTCCACTGGGTTATTTGAATGCAGTCTACTTCTGTATTTTAACTTGGCTTGCAGTAGTTGCAAGCTGAGGACGAAGGGGAAAAGTGGGAGGAGAGAAAAACTGGGATATTTTAAAAATAGATGAGATGAATGTGTATGTATATGTTGACATATAGGAGGAACAAAATCAACTAGTACAGAGAAAATATAGAAAGAAGTTATATAAGGAGAGGAAGTTTAGGTGATAGGTAGTAAATCTATGTTATTTTTTAAGAAGAGGTAAAGTTCAAACAAATAGAAGCAGTGTTAAATTTTATATACGTATGTTGTTTTGTTGTTTTTATTAATGTAATCAATGTAATTTTAGAAAATATTTCTCTCCTCTAAGATTCAATTATCATTACCAGAAGATATTTGTCGACTGAGAATAACTCTGTGTTATCATGTATTTTCTTCTTCTTTTTTTTTTGTTCAAGTTTTTTTCTTAAAACTACTTTACTTTATTAATAAAAAAAAAGTGTAAAAAAATAGATGAAAAGGTAGAGAGACAGAATATTAATCAGGAGTGTCGCTGCCAAAGTGGAGGCATGAAATTATCACAGATGACTATTCACAACTGTATGTTGTATGCAAAGCAGGTTGCCACAGATAGGCAATTTGATTTCTTGAATGTTGGACATTTATCCATGCAAAGAACTGCAGCTATTAAAGTCTTGTTAAGGCAATTTTAATGGTCAGCATTAGTATAAAGTGGTTTAGTTCTTGATTTGTTTTTGTTTTTTTTACTTTAGAAAGAATAGAATTCTTCAGTACAGATTCCAATATATTTATTTATAAAATGAACAGATAGCACTGCTCCCAATTATTTTTGTAGTTGCTGGGCTTTCATGTGACTCATTTAGAGGTGGGATAGGGAAAGTAACCTCCCCTTATTTGCCAAATGAATTACTGGAAAAATGTGTTTAACACAAAAAATCCCTAGGGGGCAGTTTTGTCATGTATAGGGACAGGAATGGGCTGTTTTAAGCTGAGAAGAGGACTTTTTTCAACCAGGAAATAAACTAGATGTCAACTTCTCATTTACTTCCTGGTTGAAGAAAGGCCCCTCTTTGGCCTAAGAACAGCCCAAGGAGGCTTGCAAACATTCAAGACAGCTGTCTGTGACCTTGTGATGTGAGTGTGGGGGCAAGGAATGGGAGCCGGTATAGCACTCCTTGGTTCCTCTCCAACTGTCTTGGGAATTCCCCACCTCTGTGCTAGAGAAATGAGTTCTCTGTCAGGAAGTAAAACTGGTTTTGGGTTCTGTTGTGTGCCTTCAAGTCGTTTTTGACTTACGGCAACCCTAAGATTAATCTATCTTGGGTTTTTCTGGGGGTAAGAGTGTGTGACACACCCAAGATCACAAGCTCTGGTTTAGTGCAGCCTTCTCTAGATTCTGGAATACTTCAAAGGTGCTGGACTGCAGCTCCCATTATCTCTGGCCCAATGTAGGGTGTCAGGTTGCAGAAGTCTAAGATTGTCCAAAGAAACCAGCTGAACTGAATAGTTAATAAACAGCTTCTGGATCATGGTAAAAATGCTTTTTAAAAATTCTAATTAAAGACACTGCTTGTCAAAGCATACCCATGTGAAGTTGTAGTCCCGTTTAAGCCATTCTTGAAGAAGTTTTGTACATTCTGTTCATTCTAGCAGGATATATTTGTCAGTATACCCTTGAATATTCAAGCAGTTGCAGTTTTCATATATATTGAAGTGAGTTTTTAGTTTATTCAATTGAATATTGAATATTATAACACTAAACCTTACAGAATCTTTACTTTTTTAACCTCCTGCTTTTCCTTATCCTTTCAGAAGAATGAGATGCATCTGATCACCTAAAATTCTTTGCAAAGCTAAGGAGTAGAGTTATGGTATGAGAAGAAGTGGATTTATGCGCATTTGAAGAAACTCTACAAAGATTCAGCCACAGAGTTAAATATATCAAGCACTCACTATAGCAGCCAGTATGCTCAGGAAAATAAATGTCCATTTAATTTCACCTGCTTTGCCAGATGACTGCCTATCTCTGAGTGCTCAAATATCCCTCATCAGTCTCATTTGACCTTGAAAAAGTAGGTTTCTCCTGTACAGTAAGCAAGCATGTGACTTCTGTATATATGAAAGAATAGTTGGGACACTCTCCAAGGCCCCACAAAAAAAAAAAAGAAAAAAAGAAAGTCAAACTTGGCAATAGCCTATATGTTGTCACACTATCTCAAACATCTGAACTTTGGTAAAAATCTATCCAGCCTTTTACACATTATGCGACAGTAGATAGAAACTTGATTTTAATCTGTTTGAATGCAATGCATTGAATTCTTTCAAATAATGTGTCACACTGCTTGATATGAATGAAAACATAAATTGGGTGTCCCCAGGCTAAAGTGAATATTGTGTGCATCACACAGGTTATATTTGAAGTCATATGATCCCAAATGTATCCTCCAAATTTGGTGAGATCAACTTTGTACCCTGTATTAACATCCCAAAACTTAATTTTACTTTTATAGCTATAACTATAGAAATAACTAGGTGTGCTCTTTCACTAGGTGATTAATAGCACCGTCCTTATGCCTGTCTGCTCAGAAGTAAGCTCCATTGTGTTCAGTAAGATTTGCTTCTAGTTAAGTGTGTATAGGATTGCCATCTAAGTTTTATTTTCTGAAAATCTCAGAAAGAACATTGAAATAAAAATTAGTTCCAAAAGTATTTAAGCAGGCTGGCCCTGCCATTAGGTAAAATGAGGCAGCTATCTCAGATAGCATATTCTGAAGGAGCAGCAAATTTTTAGGCATTTAATATGTTGTTATTGTCTTTTTAGTGTTACAGATGGGGAGAGCTCCATGGGGGATTTTCTACACCATGTGGCTGGCTGTGCACCTCTTTAGATGGCAACTGGCTGGGTATCATTTGCCCCAGGGGCCAAGATATCTTGGCCAGCCTTATAAATTCTTTTCATTAAAGCTTTCAAATTAAAATTATTCAAATTTCACTGTTATATTTTCCAGCAATGTGTCTGAACTGTTGAATATTTATAATGAAAAGTGAATATATACATTGTAAAATTTCCAAATGCTTTGTTCATTTCAGTTTATAGGCTGCTATGCCTTTTTTTCTCGACTGGAGGTACATCTCTACCATACCATCTGTTCTCCCTTGAAGAGATTCATTTTCCAAATGACACTGTTAAGTTCTGGAAAAGATCTAGTATTTAGTTCTTAGTTCTTCCCATGCATCCTAAACAGGATATGTGTGCATGTTTATGTATGCAAAAAGCAAAGTACAAAAAGGTGAAGAAAGAACTCTTAGAAATTTCTGTTTCCCTTGATGATACACCACGAAAGAAATGAAGCAGAATGTGATCACATCCATCTAGATCTCTGGTTATTTTCTATTTAGGCTGGATGTTTGCCTATAAAAAAAATTATAGGAATATATAAAGTTTTTAAAAATTGACATACAAGCTGTTCCTACTTTTAACCTGAACAGTTAGCTGAGATGATTGTTAAAAAATCATTTTTAGGCTTGGTTTGAATACCACAGCTGTCTGTCTTTAAATACATGTTTCTTATTGTGGTTGATACTGGCACACCTGTTCAGCATAAGGGGTGCTCAAAATGGTATTAACTAAACTAACAGCTAGGGAAAGTGCCAAGATATTTTAAAAGTAACACTGAGTTTGCTTCACACCTATTGAGAAATCTTCTCATGCAGCAACTTTTTAGTGCAGAAAACAAAAATAAATCTCTGGTACTTTACCCTTTCCTGTTCTCTTTTTCTATTTAATTTTTGTGATTTTTTTAAAGGTTGAAGTACAGTGTTATTTCCTTGCCTATTGGCACACTTAGTAAGTAGTTTAAATTCTCCCTTGCCTTGGCCATATGCAAAGTGACTGCCTATAAATCTAAAAAGTTCATTTTTATACTTTAATTTTTAAGAGTTTCTGCCACCAAACCCTTAGGATGTAAAAGGGGACAAAAATTCCGTATTATCATAGTGTAGTGAGGGGACATGGAAAGTGCGAGCCACAGACTGCATAGAGCTCAACCACATTTGTGTGTGTGTGTGTGTGTGATCCCTAAGCTAAGGTTTGTGTGAAAAAAACAGCCTGAAATCTCATATATCACAAAGTTGCCTCCAAATGGCCTGTTTGACCTTTAGTACCTGCTGAACTCAACCCACACATCCTGGAAACAGCAAAGCAAAACAAAAGCCCCCAAATCAATCAAAACACGAGCAAACACAAAGTACAAGCGACTTCTAATCATCTCCAAGTTGCATTTCAGCTGATTTTTCAACCAAAAATGTGTTGGGATCTGTCGCAGGTATAAAAATTAGCTCCTGCCACAGTTGCTTGCTTGGTGCACTACAATAGATGTTGGATTTGGATCAAAAATATCTAGGTTATAGTTTTCAGTTATCCATAGATCTAGCCGGCAGTCTAATAGACACTCTCTCTTGTCCTAACCCACTGCACAAGATTGCTGCAGGATTAAAAATGAGAACAGCCCTTTTGCATTGTTCCCAAGTACCTTGAAGGGAAAGTGTGGCATGGTGTGGTGTAAGAGGAAGGTTGAGAAGTGCTTTGAGTCCCAGGGCTGAGAAGAAAGTGGGATGATGGTGGTGGTAATAAGGAGGTGGGGGGGGGAATAACAGTAACAACTCACAGGGTGGCCTACAGGGATCAGAAATAATACAATCCCTGCCATCAAACATTCAATCTAATGGACATGGCAGCATGGGAAATTGGAAAAGTGGAGGGGAAGCAAATTTAGAAACTAAAATAACAAAGTTATTCTAGTGACAAAAGGAAGAAGAGAAAACAGTTGCTGATTGCTTAAAAGAGCCAGTCCGACTTTTCATCTGTACCTCCTCTACAGCCTGCTGGAATGGCTATGCCTGGCAAATTATTTGATGGAGGAAGGAACCTGGTGGAAGGCATTGGCTTCTCAGGAGGCTTGACAGAGTGACTCTGCACAGCAGTGGCTTGTGGTTACCATGTCAGTGAGGCTGTAATTCCACTGCAGGTTTTAGCCCAAACTGGTGGACAGCTCCTTTGAAACTCAGACTAAATTGCAGTGCAATTCGCCAGCCCACTGACACCAGAGACATCAGCCTTAAAAGGCCCTGCTTCCCTTCTTGCTCTTTGCTGCTGTAGCCCAAAGTGGAGTGGCTACTGCAAGGTGACGGTTGAGGGAGATCCCTGATGGAGCAGGCCTCTCTGTTACGGTGGCCCTGCTTCTTTGTCACCCTCAGCTTTAGCACAGTTTAATTACTTCTATGGGAAGTTACACTGTGGAACTTCCCTTATGTGGAGAACATGTTTCCTAACAAAGAAGAATCTCACTTACAGCGCTAATTTGGTTTGTGTCTGAAGCACAAAGAACAGTTGAATTTACCTCAATACATGGACGAGTCAAGTCTTGAATGAAATATGCAGAATCTACCCACTCATCCATTTTCCATGACAGTCCCAGCAACAACAAGAAACATTTATATATGCATTTTGGCCTAGTCATTCTGGGTGGCAGAATCTTGGTCATGTCATCCAAAATGTAAATTCTTCAAGTTCTGGACTGTTTAAAGTGTTTCCCAAAGGTTTAAATTTCAGCATTCATTTTCACTACTCTTAGGGTAGTACTGTTATCCTCATACTACAGATGGAGCAACACTAAGCATGTGTTTTGCCTCAGCAATTTCACTCTTGTTTTACAGTCCCTACCATCCCTTGGTGATAACTACCAGCATCCATACCACCAAAATTGCAGCAGCTTCTCCCTATTCCCTGTCTCTTTAGGAAAAGAAAAGGAATATCTATTATGGAGTCATACAAGGTTCTGTGCTATAGGAAGATATTCTAATGGCATACAAAATAAATTCACCATCTGGTTTCACATCAAGAAAAACAGTTTCTATTGTTTTCTTTGACTGGATTATATAAAATATATTTCTTTGTACAAACAGCAAACTCAGCAGTGACCTGAATATTCCTTTTGCATAAGAATCAGTCTTGTGACTCTGAAAATCCTGACTGGTTACATTTGCAAAACAAACCAAAATTTATTCTGATAGACTTAGAATATGCCTGCACTACATAGTTGTATCAGCTTTATTCTTTAACTGTCATGGCTCCACTCTATGGATTCCCAGGATACATGCTTTGGTAAACTACTCAGAATTCTTTGCTGCCTTTCAGATGAGTGCAGCAGAGCAGTCGTTCCTCAGATTTAGACCTTTCAGATGCTTTGGACTTCAGTGCTCAGAATTTCTCACCATAGATTGTTCTGGATGAGGCTTCTGGAAATTGAAAGTCCAAAATATTTGAAAGACAAAAATCTGAGAATGACTATACTAGAGCTTTCTAGCAGAGAACTCTAAGAATTCTAGGAACCTAATGATCGCAAATCCCAAAAAACTGTACAATGGAGCAATGGGAGTAAAAGTGCTATCAAGCTGCTATAGTGGTATACACTTTAAATTAAAATTTTGTTTGGGTGCTCTTATTGATTAATATTCATGGCATGAATTCTCTTCACAGATTAATGAAATGCACACATGTTCCATTTTATCATCTGTGACTTTCAATATATCCCTGAGAACGGGAAGGACAATATCAGTTTCTTTCAGGTGCTAATCTGAAACCAAGATATATGCTGGGCATTTTTATGTTGAATTCTGAAGAACTACATCAATATTTTAGGTGTTAATCTTGTGGTTATTTCTAAAAGAAGAAATAGATACAAGAAAAGAAAAAAAAGGAAGAGGTATGAAGGGCAGCTACTGTTTAATGACAAAGAGAAGCATAAGACTGTAGTTGTTCTAGAGAAAGATTCAGGATATTTTTTGCAAGTAAAGCCATAGCAATATAGAATAGAAGGCAGCATCAAGTCGTTGATGGCATAGAAAATACACAACACTACAGTTTGACGTGCCATAGTAATTTTAGTGTTGGACTAAATCAAATCCCTGCATGGAAACCCACTGGCTGACCTTGGGCAAATCACACTTTAGAGGAAGACAGTGGCAAACGCTGTCTGAACAACTAATTGCTAAGAACCCCCTCTGTTAGAGTCACATAAGGGTTGCCAGAAGTTGGAGATGGCTTGAATGCATACTACAACAAGAATGTTGCTGTGTGTGCATGTGCGTGCTTTTTCTTACAGCAAGCCATTTTTTTCATTTCCTACAAGTAATGTAAGACACTTCTGTTCAACAGTCATAAGTAGTATCTATGACAGTTGTGTCCCATGTTAAGCAGAGTTGTTCAGCAAAAATATGGAAGGCTGATTCATTATACACATTTGCAGGAACAAGAACCATTCTAGGTCTTTATATAAGGTTAAACTGATTGTGTGAACTTACAGCATGTGTATCTGACAGAAAAACTGATTATGGATCAATTGCATCAAAGTTTGTGGCTTGTGCTAACAACACACAATATTGTTAAAACTCAGGAATTACTCCACATTTTCCAAAATACATATTCATTTACTTTGTACTTATTTTGCCAAGACATTCAAGATGGCTTCCAATTTAAAATACAAAGAACAAGAAGAAACAAGCCATTTCTTGTCTCAGGCTTTTACAGTTCTTGTTAGGAGCTGCTTGCCCAAGATCCCTGGCCCGGATGTATCATCTTTAGCTCTCTCCTGGAAGGTGCCCTGGGAAAGAAAAAGAAGAAATTCAGTTGACTTTGAGATGACAACAACTACTACTACAGTCGTCCTTCCACATTTGTGGGGGTCAGGAGCACAAGACTCCTGTGAAAGTAGAAAAATTGTGAATATCTATAGCCCCCCCCCATATTTAACATACACATGCAAAAGTACAGTACAGCCTGCACATGCAACCCACTGCAGAGTCAAATGTACACAATACCTTTGAATCTACGGTGGGCAGCATGCCAGCTGCCCCTTTCTACTTTCAGGATGGTGGGCTTCCTTCATAAAGTACAAGTGGGCAGCTGGACAGAGTCTGCTGCTGCTGGCCTACGCCATTTTCAATAGGGACTTACAAGCATCACCTTGCATTCGCAGTCTTACGAGGTTTTCAGGGAGATTGTGAACATGAGGTGACACTATTAAAAATGGCATAGGGTAGCAGCAGAGATAATTAATCTGCAAATGATCAAATCCACAAATGTTAAAATTGCAGTTGTGGAAGGTTGACTGTTCTACTGATATAGGCTTCCTCACTTTTTAGAGACCAGAGCACTGTCAGAAAAATGAAATTGGTTGAAAAGCAAAATCCATCTATTATACCATAGGCAGCATGAAGAATTTATAGAGGCTCAGATAGGACCAATGGCACACATGCTGCTCTCAGCTGGCTTGGCACCTTCCTCCCCCTCAGCTCACGTTGCAAGCAGTGCATGAGAGAGAGAGGTCCTAAGCAAGTTTCCATAGACAAGAAAAACTGATGAAAGAGCAGGACCTCTGTTGAATTAATGGAACTTATCCTTAATTTAGAAAAGAGCAAATTGTGAGATAACCAGGCCTCAAAAGGCAGGGGGTTTCCTGTAGTACTACTTCATCTTTCCAAATAAGAAGAGTTTTCATCTCACAGTAATACATTGTTACTGAAATGAACATAGCTGATCCAATAATTAATGAGACTGTGGCAGATGCTCAGAGGTAGTAGCAAGCAGCATTGGAAGAGACAGCACTCTTAAACCAGTCTGCTGCGTTCAGATGCAGTGAAGGATGTTGTCCCATTGCACACAGCTGAAAAGTGCATAAACTGCCAGTACAGTTAGCTTTTGTACATGGGATGGAAGGATCCACCATTTTGTTTTGCACCACAAGTGGCAAAATGTATTAGGTCATCCTTAGCGCTAAGTTGGAATACCATTAACATTGAATGCTACAAGATAGACAGTGGACATTGCTAAAATCCTGTATGCTGTACAAAAAGCCTCTGTTTCAGCCTGGCTAACAATTGTGTGTGTCTGTGTTTGATGCTCAGCCATGGAATAAAGAGATCACACACAAAAGTTGGGTTAACTAAGGGCTACCTTATTTTGACCTGTATTATTTAAATTGCATTAACCTGAAAGATACAAGAGAGGGGGAGCAACATGATATGGGTCCAGCTGATGCCAGGGTCACAATGTGACAACCTGCTCAGCCTACCCACGGGCGATAACACCTCAGCCCCAGGGACAATCCAAATTGCTTTGGTTGCTCCCCAGTCCAGCATCTTGGAAGGTAACCCAGGGACTCCCACCCAAGCCGCACGACTTTAAAAGTCTTATTCCTAGGTTAACCTCAAGGGTAGCCTTCTTCACTGAACCCCCTGGGATCCAGGGCCCTAAAGAGGTGGTTCCAGAACCTTATCCTACACCAAATGGGTGCCAATAGGTGATCACCAACATTTTATTATCCCCCATTATCTGCCACAAAAGGGGCAAGCATTTGCTTAGTCCCTTTTCCCCCACTAGGCTGGACAACATGGCCCTCACCCCCGTCTCAATTCTTCCAGGAACAAGTGATTCAAATGATCAAACAAGTGTACCCTATCCGCTTGGTAGAGGTCTGGCCACCCAAATAGCCAAGATGAGGAATAAAGTGGTTCAAATCTGATTAATCACCATTCTTCTGGTATGGTCAATACATTTGTGGTCTTTGCCACCCCCCCCCAAAAACAGTGTCATTACCACCAAGGTGAATGACCAAAACATCAGGTCGAGGCCCACGGCACTCCAAGGCCTTGCCCATCAGCAAGCCTAAGTCATGGAGGCCCACAGCACTCCAGGGCCTTGCCTATCAGCGAGTCTGGGTCATTACTGCCAAGGTGAATGACCAAAACATTAGGTGGAGGCCCTCAGTGCTCCAAGGCATTGTCCGTCAGCAAGTCTGGGTCATTACCACCAAGGTGAATGACCAAAACATTAGGTGGAGGCCCACGGTGCTCCAAGGCCTTGCCCGTCAGCAAGTCTGGGCCATTACCACCAAGATAAATGACCAAAACATTAGGTGGAGGCCTTCAGTGCTCCAAAGTCTTGCCCGTCAGCAAGCCTCAGTCATTACCACCAAAGTGAATGATCAAAACATCAGGTGGATGCTCCTTAAGCACAATGGCAACTGGCCATTCTGCTATAGGCTTTGTTTACTAAACCACACCACAGTAGCTATGTCACCCAGCCCCAGCTGACAGCCAGCACGGTAAATTTAGGCCTGGTGAACCATCCAAAAATATGCTGTGGCCCCAAATCAGGACCTGCTGTCTTGCCACACAGCACCTAGAACCTAGAATTAAACAGAGAAAACAGGAATAAAGTTAGTTGAGCAAAACAGCCTCAAAATTTGGGAGGACACATGTACATCTTTGCAGGGGAAGATTTCCAATGGTGGTAGACTGGATGTCTTGTGGGCTGAAGCCCATCCCAGGAGCAGTGGAGGCCGTTCCAACCCTAAATAAATGGGTGCCAATCTTAACTCTGTTCAGGTCTAAGCACTGTAAGGCCTTCACAGTAACTATCCAAAATTGATACCTATAAGGGCCAAAAGTTGATGAGATAAAATAAAACAACAACTCTAGTCTAGCCCATTAACATTGAGTGCTATAAGATAGACAGTAAAACTGCTTGCTAAAATCCTGTATGCTATACAAAATCCTCTGTTTCAGCCTGGCTAACAATTTGTGTGTGTGTGTGTAACATCTCACATCATTTGTGTTTCCACAAAGATACAAAATAGATTTTTTTTTAATCTGATTGGAACAATAGCATTCAATTAAAACCAGAAAGCCTGCAAATGATGGCATAGTCTCACCATCTGCAAACATGATGGGAAGATCTCAATTATTAATTTCAGAGTATGCCTTGGAGAAGAGCATAGCAATAAAATCCTGTTGTACCCACTAGAATCCGACATTCACCTAGGTCCAGAATATTAACTTTGTGAATAAATGCAAACAGCTAGAAGCGAACACAACAGTATTAAATTTCAGGCAGAAGAATTCAGCAATGCCCAAGGTTTTGCATGCTAGAAAGAAAAAAGGAAAAGAGACATGGATACAAAAGACAGCACAGTAGCATTTCTGCCCTCGGCCCTCATTTTCTGTTCTGCATCTTCCCACTGGAATAGATGATGAAAGTGGTGGAGGTATCCTGTTTGGAGGGTGACCTGGAGATCCTCCAGTCACATGGCACAATGAGAGCAATGCAGATTCTGCAGTAACCACCCTGTGCTTATCATTTTGTACAAAGGGTGTCCTTCTTCTCCTAATTTGTGCCCAGCAGTTGAATCTGCTGCTATTCATACTCTTAGTAATTCAAACCTGCTGTGGATTACTGTTTTTCCAAAACAAGTACGGACAGGACAGCTGGGATTCTGGTATGAAAGAGCTTCCAAACATTTGAGCATGAAAGCAACACGGGACATAGTGTCTGAAAAACACACTTCTAGGTAATAGAATTTTAATGTTTCATTAAGGCATAAATGTTTTATTGCAAAGAGCCTGAAGGCACAATGTAAGGTACTGAAGAGGAACATATTATAAAATTCTGGATCAAGGTTACCTTTCAGTCCCCTTTACTAGTTTAAATTTAAAAGAGCTACCCACTATTGAAGAAGCTGAATTGTGTCATCTGTTTTTACATTTCCATTGAAACACATCTTTCAGAGCTTATATATTGTCTGTCCCATGCATGTAGAAGTAGTTTACTTTGCTGGGTTTGTCATAACAGTTAGACCAAATACATATCTAATCCCTTCTGCTAATAGATGGGAAGGCACTAGAACAAAAGATACGTTTGCTATTAACTTTTAGGGACTAACTTCTGAATAAGAGGTAATCCCTGAACAAATTATCTAAGGCAACCCAAGAAACTGAAAGAAGGGAAGGGCATTCCCTTTCCTTCTTGATAGGACACTTTACCATCTTGGGGGCCTATCACACTGCACTGTTAACAGCACTATTATTCTACTTTAATTGCCATGGCAATATCCTACGAAATTCTAGTATTTGTAGTTTACTGAGCCCCAAGAGCTCTCTAGCTGAAAATTCTAAATGCCCCTCCCTAAACTGTAAACCCCAGGACTCCATACTATGTTGCCTTGGCAGTTAAAAGTAGAACTATCTACTATATGAAAATCAATGTTTGTCTGTGAGTTTGTCTGTTTGTCTGCGTCAGGCAGGCGAAGACTTCACATAATCATGAGTGAGGTGAGAAGACCTCATATGATTGGCTGGCTATGAAGATTCTATAGAATCCTGGGGTTCGCAGTTGAGAGTTCTTGGGCCTCAGGCCGGTTGCTATGGCGATGAGGCGTACCATCAATAACGATGCCAGAAAATGTTTGGGAGGCATATGTGAGAAAAATTAAAGTGACAAACACAACATAGTTACAAAGTCTTCTCGCTTCACACAGTAGATTGTACGGGTTCCCTATGTGAGGAATCTTAAAATTGAAATTCAAAACAAAAAATGCTTCCAGAAAACCATAAAGCCATTGCACAAATTCGATAGAAAGCAATAAATAAATAAATAAATAAAATCAAAAGTCAGTACATCAATGTCACCAGACAACACAAATTGGATTGGGGACTATGGGAAAAAGTTACAGGTACTGGAATAGGCTGGTTGCTATGGAGATGAGGCCTAGCAGCAAGCAGGAGGACAGTGTATTCCCTCAGGAACCCAACCCTCTGTATGTTAACAACTTTTAATACAAATTGGATTGGGGAATATGGTGAAAAATTACAGGTACTGGAGAAGACAGTTTGGTGAGTTCTGAAGAGGAATATAAAATCCCAAAAAGTTACAGGTACTGGACAACACAGTTTGGAGAATTACAGACACAGGATATCAAATCTGTGTATTTCAGCTGCATCGAACACCTAAAGTAAGGTAAGGTAATTCCTAAAGTATTTCTAACAAGTGTTACCTATGAGAAAATAAAATCCCAGGCAATGCGGGGTAAATATGCTAGTAGTACGATAACATTGTAGTGTGACAGAGCCTTTGACTTCTCAGTCATAGAACAGGTTTGCAGTGCCGCATTATGCACTGTGATTACACCAGTAGTTGTTTGAGATGTAGCATTGACACATGCTGCTGGGAGAGGCTGACATCTCAATTTTGTCTTACTGTTATATTTATATTCCACTTTTCTAAGACATCAAGCAACTTGTATATGTTCCCAGGAGATTTGTCATCCTGGCACTGTTTAGAACCAGGCCCTTTCCATATTACACAGTTACAACTTCCTAGGTAGTATAACCACATCATCCTTGCTATGGATTATGGGAGTCCAAATTATCTGGAGTTTATCTGACAGAGAAAGGCTTGGCCAAGGGCCCTTTTACACTATAGCACTATGATTCCACTCTAAACTTTCATAGTAATACCTGATGGAATGTGGTTTGTTTAGGCAACAGAGCTATCTGGCACAGAATTTTAAAGACCCCTTGCTAAACTGCAAATACCAGGATCTCACAGGATAGAGCCATGGTTGTTAAAGTGGAATAATTGCACTGTAATTGTGTAGTGTGAAAAGACTCCTGTGGAATGTTAGGATCTGTAGTTTCATGAGGCATTTAGAATTCCCAGCCAGAAATCTCTAGTGCCTCACTTCAGACCCCAGGATGCCATGAGGATGTTGCTATGGTACTTAAAGCCAAGTCAGAGGCCCTTTCCACAACTCATCTTTTTGCAGAGCTGGGGTGTTGGGATCGCTGAGCAGCCTCTTCTGAGCGGCTCTTGCGTCCCGGTTCCTTCAGCTCTACAGCTGCTGTCTGCTCGTGCGAGAGCCCCTCCTCTTCCTTCTGCAGTGTAGCCTGGGATTTTCCCAGGCTGCGCTGGGGCAGGAAGCGCAAGCGCTGCGACTCCGGAGCTCCGCACACATGGCAAGTGTGCGTGGGGTCCCGGAGCAATGTGCAATTGCGCACCATTTTCAGCTCACAGCGGAAAATGAAATAGTGCGTGGTTGGCGCCTGACAGCCACTGGAGTGTCGTGCGACTGTGAGTGCATCGTGTGGACTGCTCCTCACAGTCATGCAAAGCTCCAGGGGCCCTTTCACATGGCAAATGCCATGCAAAAAGGGTCATAGTACCAGTATCGTCTAGACTAAAGGGCCTCAGCAGGATCTGTAGCATTTCACCTCTCTAATCAGTCTCTGCCATTAGAACATCACATGTATTGGTCAAATGCACTGGTTGTATGGTCAGTGTACTCCTTCTGAGGTGACATACTGTTGCAATGGATATTTGAAATGGATCACAATGTTCTCCCATTGTCTGGCAAAAACTGCTTTTGAAAGAATACCCTGCACTTACCTTCCTAGGTTTCAGAATATTAATTTTACTGTAACCAGTGGAATATCTCATTCTGTAAACATCATGCAAGGCATTGTCATGCATAGTTCAGTATATGCAGATTGTTTTTGTTAATAAATAATTTAACAACAATATTTTATATTTTTTATTCGTGTTTCCATTTGAAACATTTTTCACTTCTGTCGATTTTTCTTTAACAGCATTTTATTTCCAGTGTTAGCGAAGTGTTTGCAAATATGTCTTTTACAGTACTGGTAATTCTAATTTCCTTTACTACATTTCCCCCCCTAATATTACAATTTTAAAGGCTGTGTTCAGAGATGATGCTAATTTTCCATTTGTAGCATTGTTGAAATTAAGCATTTGGCTTTTTTTAAAAATAAATTTTACAGTTGTACTAAACATAAACTTTCCATTCTGCTTTTAAAGAAAAACTAATTGGTGGTAGTTTGCAAACCGAAGAGCTTATCACACAATAATATTGTCTTTGGTTGGGATTTATCACATTACTTCATTCCTCTTCTGTTCTTCTGGTGGGAGACCATTTGGAAAATATTTCTTTTACAAAGGAGGCTATTAATGGATTTTTTGTTTTGTTTTGTTTTAATAAAAGAAACATTTTTCAAACGGTCTCCCACTGGGAGAACAAGAGAAGAGAGATGAAGTCATGTGGTAAGTCCCAGGCAAAGACACTATTATCCTGCTGCAATTGCGATTTAAGTTCTCATCACAAATCTTTTCACTGGTACACTTTTGATTAACCTGTTTTAAAACTACTACAATTCAAGAAAAAAATCTTAGGCAAGAGCAAATACCGTAGAAGAACGGAGAACAGTAAATCTTCAACAATGGGCATGCTGTTCATCTTAAATCCCATTACAAATCTAACAGAGTACATTCAGCTCCTTATTCATTCTTCTGCAGATGCAGTGTCTGGAGAAAGTACAGCTACAACCCAAACCACACAACACAGTTCTTTGCTTCTGGTCATGCCCTAATGTGCAACTGTATTTGACCCAGTTCCTCTGACATGGACTCAAGTCTTATCAGAAGGACTGACATCAAACATTTGTAAGACAAAATAAATAGCAATCAATGACGTTAAAAACAACAACCGCACATTGACAAGGCCAATTTAAGAGCTTACTAGTACAAGGGAAGCCCAGAAGAAAGAATATGATTGGATGTCATTTACACTTCCCAGCTGAAGCTGATCCAACATTTCAGTTTTTCTACAGTCCATTTTGGACAACAGTATTTTTGGGTATGGGAAACAGTGCTATACACAGATGACTTGAACAAATTTTCACATTTCAAAACATAACACATTTGACTTCAAAGAAACATAACACCTTAACTGAAGATTTTTCCCTTGGTTGCTTGTAACAATCCAGGATCTCCTGTCTTCTGAGGAGGTTATATGAACCTAGTTGCTTCTATCCCAAACAGAAATTGTCATTTCACAAAGGAAAGTTAGCATGATAGGCTACTACTGAGTCCCTAGTAGTAGTTCAGTCTTATCAACCTTGAGTGGAAGACCTGTCCTGCCTGCAGACAGCTACCTAATGTAAAACAGCAACTCACTGGAAACTGACCCACTCAAATCCCAATGGCTTCTTTGGTCTCCCTATCAGGCCAGACCTGAGACCAGGGTTAAACTTTGTGTAACAATGCAATGAAAGCACAATATGCAAGTACAATACACACATGAGAGAGAGAGAAATAGAAAACGTGGATTTCCTGCACTTAAATGAAAATTATGTACAACATGTAGATATAGATGGCCAGAAGGCCTAATCTGATATAGGCTATAAGACAACTAAAAGTAACACATATTTAGTGTGCACAATCTTCTGTGCATATGCTGTGATATATACACAGTCATTTCCTAGATACTACCACCGGTAAACTGCAGCTGGGGCCTGAGAAACTGTCTGGTTTGTCTGGTACTGTGTCTATTAATTTCTGTTACTAATTAATTTGATAGGTCAATGTTTGACACAGAAATACATGATGGTGTTTGCATTGGGAAACTGGTATGGAAGAACAATTAACACCCACGCTGTCATGCCATAAGTTTAGTCCCGTACCTTCCAACATTTCACAGGTGAGAATTGGGACACATGTGGTCAAGAAACATCAGAGGCCCTTTTCACACGGCATTTGTCATGCAAAACGGCCTCTGGAACGTCACACAATTGCAAGGAGCTGTCCACATGACGTCCTCACAATTGCACGATGCTGCTGGGGCTGGCAGGTGCCGATCATGCACTATTTCATTTTTGGCTTCTAGCTGAAAATGGTGCATGATTGCACATCGTTTGAGGGCCCTGTGCGCAGTTACCATGTGTGCGGAGACTCCGGAGCCACTGCGCTCATGCTTCCTGCCACAGCACAGCCTGGGAAAATCCCAGGCTGTGTTGCGGAAGGAAGAGGAGCCCTCACACTGCCTGCTCGCTAGTGAAGCAGCGGGATGCGAGAGCCTCTTGCAAGAGGCTGCTCGCATGATCTCCGCACTCCAGTGCTGCGAAAGGTAAGGTGCGAAAAGGGCCAGAGGCCCTTTTTGCACCTTAATTTTTCGTTGAGGTGGGGGGGTGCTTGCGCAAGAAGCCTTCGGAGGAAGGATTTCGCATCTCTGCTGCTTGGGCTCCGCAGCACCTTCCTGGTTGTGCGAGCGCCCTGCCTGCGCCTCGCCCCTTCCAACCACAGTGCAGCCTGGGAGTTGAAGGCTAGCGCAGAGGCAGGAAGCGCGACCGGCGCAGCTCAGGAGGCTGCGCATGGCAGGTAAGTGCGCTCAATGTCCCTGAGCTTTGCGCAACCGCGCGGCATTTTTGGCTTAAAGCCGAAAATAAAAAAAAATCTGTTAGTGGTTCGCATCACGCTCTTGAGTGTCGCGTAAATGTGAGTGCATCATGCAGACCACTCCTCAGATTTACACGACGCTCAAGGGGCCCTTTCGCTTAAGAAACGCCGTGCAAAAAGGCCCAGAGTGTGGTCAAGATTGCAAAGGCTGTTAATGAGAAAGAACAGCTGAGTGATACTGCAACAGTTTGCTTTTGACTGAGTCTACAGGGAAAGGCAAGATATTGTCCCCTCATCTTAATTGAGTACAAACTACTTTTGCACTTTGAACTCAGGCCATTTGTGCACTACACAATTATAGTGCTATTATTCCACTTTCAACATCCTGTGGAATTTCGGGGTTTGTAGTTTACTGAGGCCAAAGAGCTCTCTGGCTGAGAATTCTAACGGCCCCTCCCTAAACTGCAAACCCCAAGATTCCAGAGGATATTGAAGGTGGAATAATAGCACTGTAACAGTGTACTGTGGAAATGGCCTCAGTTTGCAACAACTGAGTGGGGGGGGAATGGGAGGAGGAGAAAGAAACTGGGACATTTTAAAAGCAGCTGAAAATTGGGAGAACAAAGGATTAATTGTCCTTGGCAAATTAATTGTCTCTACCAAAGCAGGACAGTTAAGGGTATCTGGTTCAAATAACACACTCCACCCAGCAACTTCTAGAGAGAGGAACAAAGGGTAATTTGTGGTCTGAGAAGCAAATGCATCTTGGCATGTTTTGGGGTGACCCCCCTGCTCAGTTCAAGGGCTGTCACTATATGCTTGTCAAATGTTATCTGTCCTTTAGCCCTGAGGACAATGGCCCTTTTTGCACTGTATTTTCCATGCAAAAGAGGGCTTGGAGCGTCATGTGATTGTGAGGAGCGATCTGCATGACACACTCTCAATCGCGCGATACTCCAGGGGCCGGCAGGCGCCGATAATGCACCTTTTCATTTTCGGCTGGAAGCCGAAAATGGTGTGCAATCGCCCATTACTCCTGGGCCCTATACACACTTACCTGGCGTGCGGAGCCTCTGGAGCTGCGCCAGTCACACTTCCTGCCCCAGTGCAGCCTGGGAAAGTCCCAGGCTGCACTGCAGAAGGAAGAGATGGGGGTTTTGCTCGAGCAAGCAGCTTGTGCGGAGCCAAAGGACCCTGGACATGAGAGCCTCTTGCCAGGGGCTGCTCGTGTGATCCCTGCATCCCAGCGCCGGAAGACGGTAAGGTGCAGAAGGGGCCAATATTTCATGCTTCTGGAGTAATGAGCCCTATTCCACAAAAGCTTAAGCCACTACAAATTGGCTTGATAGATGTACTATGTTTTTTTCCTTTTACTGGATTACCACAAACTATTATGGCTACCCCTCTGCAGGTAACCTCCTTTCTGATAATACGAGGAACTTCCCAGCCTTTTATAAAAATTCCAAACTGGTTTGGCTAGGATTTCCTTGTTTGCGTAGGCAATGACTCAGCAAGGTAACCCTGTTCACTCAGGTTTTAACATTTGTGTCTACATTTGCTCACTCTTATTTTCCTCTTCCTTAATAGTTTTGCTTTCTTATTTCAAGTGTGGGTTTGATCAGTTTTGCTGATTAGAGTATGCCAACGTCAGCAGTATGGTATCAGTAGGACAGAGTAACAGGAAAACAAACATGTTCTAGAAGCAATCAGTAACATGCAGAGCAATTTTCTCTGCTTTAGCTGAGGATTTTGGCCTCAGATTACTTCATAAGCAAGAAGCCAAGTAAGCTATATTATTTCAAGTCTATGAAAGAGACTAGAACTTTAGTTTGTTTTAAACTAATCAGATTCATTTTATTGTAAGCTGCCCCAAGATCTTTGGCTATGTAATAGGGCATAAATATTTTAAAAACAACAGTGACTAACACAGATAAACACACATGTATATACACAAATCCCTTCCCTCCTTCTTAAATTATATTCCTGTGGACTTTGTGGACTTTCATCAGGAGCCTGGGATTAAAAGAAATCCACAAGCTATTGAGAGGAGGGAGAGCCAGCACAATGTAATAGTTTGAGCGTTGGATTATTGACTTGGACACGGAGGTTCAAATTCCCACTCAGCCACAGAAATCCACTGGGTTACCTCTCTGCACAAATCCCCTCGGAACAAATCTTGCCAAGAAAACCCCATGATAGTGTCACCTTAGGGTTGCTGTAAGTTGGAAACAACTTGAAGGAATGCAACAAGAAGAAATTGGGAGGAAACCAGCTGGTATGTTTGCCATTAAGGTTGATGACTGTTTGCACTGGGGTAACTCCTTGGTATAATGTCTCCAGATGGGGCAAATGTGTTGAGATGTTTTATATTTGCTTCTGTCATTCCAAGTTTTCTTTTTTTAAAAAAAAATACCCAAACAATATGTTTCTGTTATCCTGGATTATTTTATGGCAATTCCCTGCATTAGCTGCAATATTTTATTCCTATTGCTCCAATGAGGCAGTGGAACAATATGTGAAAAGGCACTTTTGCACTACATTTCTTTTAAAAAATTGGAGAGATAATTTTTCCTTCAAATAGTAGGATCAGCTCAGACAACTATGCCCCAATTTAAACAAACAAGCAAACAGAAAATACCTCAAAGAACTCTAGTAGGGATCCAAGAAATCACTACAAACAGGACCCCCTTGCCCCTGCAAAGAATGGAACAAATGGATATGGAGGCAACAACAAGTAGCAAAACCCAAAAAGCTATATGGCAAGAAATCATACTTCTTTAGATGAATCTGGAAAAACCCTTAGAGGCACAGGCAAGGTAAGGTCTGTGCTCACACCTAACTTGAATTCCATTCTGGGAGAAAGGTGAGATATTAAATAAATAAATGCTGAGACCTGCTGAGAAAGCTTTATGTTCTCCTGTATGAGTCTTCATTTGAACTCACAGTTTGTTTGGGAAGGGGAAAGAAAGCTTTCTAGGATGTCCATATAAGATACTAGGACCTCCAGCTTGCTGCTCAGCTTCGTTTTGAGCTGTGGACCAATGCCAAAAAAGGAACAGGAGCACCAAAGCATGGAACTGAATTGGTTTGACTATAAACATGCTGCATCTCAACACATGTGTAGGTGTATGACTGTCTCTCTCAGAACTGCTGCCACATACCTCAACACCCATCCTAATTTATCCCTGGAGCCTGGTGAGTGTACAAGTGTTCCTCATGGATAAATTCAGCCTGCCACTTGTTTGCTGGAGCTGTGTCAGAGAAACCGCTTATAGCTTATAATTTAAGTGCTAAAACTGGGATCTGCCCAAGTGTTTCTCAGCTGAAACCTTACCCAGATTTTCAGCAACATCAGGAAGCATGCCACAAATAGAACACGACTCTTATTCTGAGATAAATGTGGCCTCCTCAACGTGGAGGCAAGCTTGCAGTTACATAGCTACTATTTGTGTTGTTTCAAATCTCTGTGGCTATAAAAGAGAAATGGTAATCATTATTATAGAAGATGAAGGGCTGTTGACGAGAACTAATATGGGGTCTTCCTCCCTCCCTTATATGACTGCTGATGATGACAATTTGACCCTAAGATTGTTCTTGCTGTGTTCAAAAAGCCATTTGTGCCAGTTTTGTCCTACCACAGCCTTGGAACAGACACACCTTGTGGTTTCCTGCTCTTTGTACTTTTATCTGAGGAACTGGCAGTGACAACAACAACAACAACATTTCTAGAAATACTTTCTTCCCTAAGTGTATTTCCAAACTGCAATTTCCTAGCACTACCAATAAAAAGGTATTGTTCAATATTATGTCTTTTCTTTCTTTACAAAGGTTTCAATGTTCTGTTTGGGAAGAAAAAGGAGAGAAGAAGTGGTAGAAAAACATAAAATGATCATAAATGGAAGATGACAACAGTACATATTTACAGCAGTTTGAAATCATCTTGATGATCATGGCACCATTATGGACTTGGGGTATCTGTAAGTCGGGGGGGGTTCTAGAGTTCCTCATCAGATTACAAACCCCAGGGTTCCACAAGAGGAGGGAGCCATACCGTTAAACTGATACTGAAGTGTTGTAACTGTGTAGTGTAGGCACATTCTATGAAATCTGAAATTCTATGGGTGAAGTAGGGCAATTGTTTGAGAAAAGCCTCACACAGAAAGGTCTTGTTACTCAGCTAAAGACTGGTTTCCTCAAGACACAGGGAAAGTCTTAGTGGCATACCTGAAAGGAAGTATTATGGGCAGATCATACATCAGCCAGTGTGGTGTAGTAGTTTAACTGTTAGACTATGACCCTGGAGACCAGGGTTTGATTCCCCACTCAGCCATGGAAATCCTCTGGGTGACCTTGGGCAAGTCACACTCTCTCACCCCCAGAAAACATGGGAGAGGTTTGCCTTAGAGTTACCATAAGTCAGAAACAACTTAAAGACACACAACAGCAACAATAAATCAGATAGCAAAGAAAGCAATTCTGAAAGAGATTTACTGGATACATTGTTAGCCATATGGAGAAACAGAAAAATTAAATGGCCAGATTGAGAGCTCATTTTTACAAGAGTCAGTGATTGATAGCCCCATCCTTTTCCACCAGAGCCTGTCTGTTAGGAGCATTAGAACAATCTGACAACTTTTTTTGTGTACTGTTGAGCAAAATCAAGAGTGACAAATTAGTCAAAATCTAGCTAAGTTTGAGCAGATGAGTTAAGCTAAGAACAAGCAACCAGCCAAAGAAATACTGAGACAGTGGCTAACGGTTAAATAGACAACAGCAGAAGAAACTCAGGTACAAGAATGACGTGTAGAATGACTTTTTTTTTCACTCAACAATATCAGTTGCTCTATGTCATTGAGCAAATCTGGATTCAGCAAACTTTACAGGGAGCTATTCTTAGCTCTGAGAGGGGGCGGGTCCACAGTCACGCAACAATGAGTAAAGTTTAGGAAACTTTCAGTGGAGCTATAAATACAGAAGGCTCTATTTCAGTATCACTCGTAGTACCTGTGGAGAGAGGGAAAGAGAGAAAGAGAGAAAGTTAATTGGAGAATTTCTTCAGTTAGACACACAAGGAAGAGAAATGTCAGGTCTATACATTTCTGAAGCATGTGTGTTTCATTTCAAAGGGAGCCAATATTTGGGGGGAGGGGTTGCATTTAAGATAAAAGCTAGCCAGAAATAATTTCTAAACAAATAAGCAAACCAACCAACCAACCAGTAGAGCTTCCTTTAGTCAGAGTTCAGTTTGCCCTTGCTCAGTGGAGAAGTATACTCTACTGTTTCAGCAATCTCTGTATGTTGCTTTATCTAACAAACAACCTGTTTTACCCTTAGATTTAGCACCTTCACACTTAGTTCAGCATGTTGGATTTTTTTCATTGATTTGTATGTTCTCTCTGTGATATATTGTTTGAGAACCATTGTGGTGTCGTGACTTGAGCACTGGACTATGGCTCTGGAGACCAGGGTTGGAATCTCATTTCATTTTTAAGCAAAGTTCTAGAGTGTGCAGAAGCCTCCCAGCTCCAGGAGTTTCTGGATGAGGTGGATTATCTAGATCCATTTCAATCTGGTTTCAGGCCAGGTTATGGGCCAAACCCCTTGCTCAGCCATGGAAACCTACTGGGCCACCTTGGGTAAAACTCAATCACTCAGCTTCAGAGGAAGGCAAAGGCAAACCACGTCTGAACAAATCTTGCCAAGAAAACTCCATGATAAGTTTGCTCTAAATTTGCCATAAGTTGGAAACAACAGTTGGAAACACACAATAGCAACAACAACAACAACAACAACAACAACATGTCATCATTGTCATCACTGCTTTCATCACTATAAGGGTTAGGATTTTAAGTATGATTGCAAGTTTTCAATAACATAGAATGAAGCAGCACATAACTGTTTAACAGATACAAAGATGGGGAAAGGAAGAAAGAAATAGATTCACCATAGGTCAGAAATGACTTACAGGCACACAACAATAAAAACAAATATTCTGAAGAAACAAAGAATTGGTATGAACAGCCAGAACTCATGCCACTGTACATAATAACTTAAGCTTTATCTCATTTCTGTCTCCTTAGCGATCCACATCACACATATCTGTATCCTGATACTCTGAGACCTTTTCTGCACCATGACACTCTCCTGCATCATCCTGTCACAATCCCGGCAGCACCTCTGCCAGGATAGGAATGTGTTCTCATCGCCTGTCTCTGCATGTGACCTGCTGCCTGTGGAAGGGAGCACGAGTGACACACTCTATCCTTCTGGACTGCAGCCGGCCTTCTTCCCATGCTGCAGTAGGGGAGGAAGCACATAGATTGTACTTCTGGCCCTTCTGCATGGCCAGCTGCAATGGACTGCTCATGCAATCAGGGTCATTGATGGAGTTTCTCTGTCAATGATATAGTCCGTGATTGCACTGGCTGGTGATGTGAGAAGGGCAGGACTACGATGATGTCATGTGGAAGTATTGTCGCAGTCCTGCTCCTTTCGTGTCCCCATGCCAGGACACCATTGTCATGCAGAAAGGGCCTTTGTGTTCTCTGTTTGATTCTCATCTAACTCCTTCCAAAAATTTGGGGTAATCTCTCAGTCCCTCAGTTTAATTTTAGATGTATTCGTATGGTCTCTGTGTGTCTGTAGGGAAGGCTGACTGACAGCTATGTAATGATGACCATTCATTAATGACCGTTATCAACAACAAATGAAGAATTAATAGCTGTAAAGCTTCCCTTTTCCATGAAGCAGGTACTTACTATGGGGTGGTATGTTACTAAAATCCAGTAAGTTAGGAAGTATATCTTTGCCCAAAGCATTGGTGTCAAATATTGATCAATGCAATAAAATGCGGTAGTCCCCAGTAGGTATCCCTATTACTATGTCAGAGCAGTATTCCTGAGACAGTGATTTCTACAGCTACCTGAGACAGAGCAGCAAATGGTATTCTCCTTCTTACCCTAGCAAAGCAGCAAGTTAACTCTGCTTGGGGCAGAGAATCCCACAACCATGTCCAGTGGTGTAGCTTGGCGCAAGTGGGGCAGGGGCAGAGGTGCAAGAGAGTGGCAATGATGTGCAGGGGGGAGGCAAGGAGTGGCGTCGCCCCCCCAAAAAGTGCTGCCCAGGGTGCTCCCCCTGCTCCCCCCTCCCTACGCTACTGACCATGTCTAAATCTGAGAGTTTAAAAAAAAATTATAATAACTAACAGTTAGCTGCCCTTTTATGACACCCAGAGTCTCCTGCCTGAGGTAACCGCTTCACTTCTGTAATACTACACCCAGCCTTGTCAAGGTTTATGCCAGGGCCTAATGGTCTCTCATGGCCTTAGACTGAAAACTACTGCCATATTGTAAAGCCATCTTCAGCTATAGATGTCGGGGTTGGCAGCATTAGGCATGGTGCTGGCCTCAGCACTGGCCAAGTTAGCTATGAGAATCTGCCTTCTGCCCTTGACTGGTCAATTCTGGATATGCTGTCTGTTCTAGGTCTGGTTGCACCTCAGCTCCCTCCTGCCACCTCAAGTCTAGCAATGCAAGAATCCTGCACTGAAGAACACATTCACTTTGTAAGTCCTGCTTTAGTTACAACAATTCATGCGTTTTAATCTCTAGAAGATTCCCCGAGCTGAAGGACAGCTATTATTTCTTTTCTAGACAATTTGGGCAAAAGCAGAAAAGGGCAGGCACTTGTGAATGTAGGAAGAACTGAAGTGTCCACAGTGGGGAGACTCCTGTTGTTGTTAAAAAGAGTATTTGGGAGGTTGGTCTGGCAGCCGCTGGAGAGAGGTGTGATAGTATACATACAACCTGCCAACAGAACTCCTTAATATACAGTTATAGCCTGCAGCCACACACAGTTGTATGATTTCAAAATCCATCAGTATATTTTCAGTATATGTGCTGCTTGCTGGTGTATTTTAACCCTTTTCATATAATATATATATTCCTAGAACTGCTGCACATAAGAGAATGGAAGGCAACAGGTTCCCCATGGCATATTCATATTCATTAAAATGTCTTGACTGAGATCTCAGGTACAGAACTCCACTGTCTACAACCTGCTTTCCACAGGAAAGCTCCCAAACAAATAACCAGTGGGATGAGCTGCTTGGAAGCATGTTTTGATAATCCATTTTGTTATCAGTAGACACTTTTAAAAAACCCTAACTTTTTCACTTTGGTTTTTTAAAATCTTTCTTCACCATTCACAGAAACATAAACAGTTACTAAAACCAGGACAGCAATCAAGCCTGAACTCTCCCTAGAAGCCAAGATGACTAAACTGAGCCTGTCCAGCTTTGGCCATATCATGAGAAAAGACTAGAAAAGACCATAATTCTTGAGAAGGTAGAAGGCAGTAAGAAAAGAGGAAGATCACATTACAGATAGATAGACTCACTCAAGGAAGACATGTCCCTGAATCTGCAAAACCTGAGCAAGGCTGTTGATGATAGAGTAGCTTGGAAGATTTTCATCCATAGGATCACCATTAAGTTGAAGTCAACTTGATGACAGTTAACAACAGCAATGTTATCATGAAATAACTACTCAGGATAATAATGACCTGAGGGTTGAGTTGAGTGATCTTAGGCCTTGAACCGTTCTTCAGGTATTTGTGCTGTACACAGTAGACACCAGAGGAAGCCTGAGTCATGCATAATTTCTAGAGCCGTGGTATGGAACAATGTCAGATTTAACTTTTTGTGGGAGATCTATGATTCTCTCTGGGAATATCATACCACAGTTAAAAATATAATTAAACATCAACTAAAGTAAAACATGACTTAAAAACATGACCATTAAAAATGAAAACAATATAGCATATTGTTTCCTGAGCCATTACCCTTTAAAGGACTGCTGCAACATGAAGGTATTCACCTGCCTGTGGAAGGATAGCAAGGAGATCCTTAGTCTAATCCCCCTTGGAAGGGATTTCCAGAGCCTAGGATTAGCCACTGACAATGTTGCTTCTCTGTTCCCACTAGATGTACCTATAAGGGTCTCTGTACTAGTTTTTTTCTCTATGGCTTATCACTGTTATAATGATTTACCAAAAACAGAATATACAGTTCAGAGCTTAAATCTAGTGGAGAGTTAAGAAAGGTTAAACCCATGAAAATTAAGCATTCCTAACAGTGTATTGAGTTCCCAGCATGCCTAAAAGAGGCTGTGGTGAGGCCACTACTTAAAAACCCTCACTGGAGTCCACCATCCTGAATAATTATTGGCCAGTCTCCAATATCCCATTTTTAGGCAAGGTTCTGGAGTGTGTGGTGGCCTCCCAGCTCCAATGGTTTCTGGATGAAATGGATTATCCAGATCCATTTCAATCTGGCTTCAAGCCTGGTTATGGAACATAGGCCCTTTCCGCATGAGGCAGTTAAAACGGGCCAAGGCGTCCTGGCACGGAGGTTGTCCGCATTTTGGATCAGACTAGATGCAGACTATTTAACTTAGTTCCACACATCAGTCCAATCCATCCCACCCCCAAGTGGTCCTTCCCCATGCTAAGTAAAGACCGGAAAAATCAGGTCTTTACATTTTCTGGAACGTGCCATTGCATTCCTACTTACCTGTGCAGATGCTCAGGCTCACATCAATGCAAGCCTGCGATCAGTGGAGGGTGGACTGTGGGCGTGGCCAGCCACAACGATTGGTCCACTCCCACGAAGACACCGGAAGCCGCCATTTTGAGCCAGAGCAGTGTGGATCTACAGACCTCGCACTGCTCTGATTCACCCTGCACCAATGGAGGAGCCCTGCAGAAGGGCTCAAGGGACAGTGTGGGTTACTTCGGACCCAAGAAGAGCCGGTAAGTAACGGCATGGAGTGATTCACTTGCCTCATGCCGAAAGGGCCAGAGACAGCTTTGGTTGTCTTGGTGGATGACCTATGTGGGGAATTATACAGGGGGAATGTGTCCCTGTTGCTTCTGGCTTTTGATGCCATCAACCATGGTATTCTTCTCAGTCAACTCTCTGGGATGGGACTCGGGGGCACTGTTATGCAGTGGTTCCAGTCATTCTTAGAGTGATGAACTCAGAAGGTGGTGCTGGGGGACTCCTGTTCGACTCCCTGGACATTGGCAGGGAGGGGGAATCAGAGTTCTGTTTTGTTCCCCATGCTGTTTAACATTTACATGAAAACTAATGGAAGAGGTGATCTGGAGACTTGGGGTTCAGTGTCACCAATACACTGATGATACCCAACTCTATCTCTCCTTTCCATCTGATTCCAAGGAAGCTGTCTCAGTCCTGAACCAATGTCTGTTGTCAGTAATGGACTGAATGAGGGCAAACAAATTGAAGCTGAATCCCGACAAAACAGAGGTGCTCCTGGTCAGTCAAAGGGCAGATAAGGGAACAGGGACTTTGCCGGATTGGGTTACACTCCCCCTGAAATCTCAGGCTTGCAGCCTTTGTGTTCTCCTGGATTCAGCTCTGAGCCTGGATGCTGAGGTCTCAGCAGTGGCCAGGAGTGCATTTGCACAATTAAAACTTGTACACCAGCTATGCCCATTCTTTAAGATGTCAGATCTGGCTTCGGTGGCACACGCCTTGGTTACATCTTGTTTGGACTACTGTAATGCACTCTACATGGGGCTGCCTTTGGAAACTGTTCAGAAACTTCAGCAGGTACAAAATGTGGCAACCAGAATGCTGACTGGGGCCAGTTATAGGAAGCACATAAATCCCTTGTTAAAACACCTCCACTGGCTACCTGTTTGTTTCCAGGCACAATTCAAAGTGCTGGTTATGTCCTATAAAGCCCTATACAGCTTAGGTCCAGGCTATCTGAAAGACAGCATTTCCCTGTACAAACTGGTTAGAACTTTAAGGTCTGCTGGGGAAGGCTTTCTCTCTGTTCCATCACCATCTCAGGCTTGCCTGGTAAGGACATGGGAGACAGTCTTCTTGGTGACTGCTCCCACCCTGTTGAACACTCTTCCACAGGATGTTAGGCAGCTCCCCCATTCACCTTTTGCCAGCAGGCAAAAGCTTCTCTTTTTAAACAGGCTTTTTTGTAAGCTGGGGGAGCTTTGTATTTATTAACTTGTTTTAACTGAATATTGTTTAAGGCTTTTTAAATGGTTTTATATGTTTTATATGTTTTGATGTTTTAAATTGTTGTTGAAAGCCACTTTGGATCCCATACTAGGAGAAAGGCGGCATACAAATATATATACAAATAAACAAACAAATAAACAAATTTAGGCAACCACTGACAATTCCTGTCACTATCTTACCTTTTGCGGAATGAAGTTACAAAATCTTACATGGCACAAAGACTTCAAACAGAAGTTAATTTCCCTGACTTATAGTTAAACAACTGTGCACATCAGTTCAAATGCATCTGTTTTAAAACAGGCAGCATTTGAACATTCAATGATTTTATGTAAGATTCAAAATTCCACAACAGCAGAGTTCTTTCCACAGGGAAGATCTTATTTTAGAGTTACACATGGCTTTGACTAAGTCTGTTGTGTAGGCTTTGTTGTTACCTAAACTTAAGAATATTACTTTATTCGTCAACAGTTTTAAGGAACAGAAAATCTTACTTTGTTGGCTGCCATTGCACGCCGAAATCACATGTTCCTTCTTCTCTGTTGCATGCTTGGTGCAGAAAAGTAGGTCAATAGAAAAGGGGACATTGTCCAAGTATGCCTGGAAATTTTGCAGACTTCAGAGAAAAGACTTTGGAAGAATCTGTAGTACATTTCTGTGTATTCTTCCTTTTATGTTCTTGATTGCTTCTGCCACATTTTCATCAATGTGCGGTTGCAGTTTTTTAAAAGTTAGAAGTAGTTTTTTATTTTTGCATGAGCTTTCAAATCAACTTCTTTGGATCAAATTGTGAGTGGTATTAAGGCCTCAGGTATAAAAGTATACTTAGACAGTTGCGGGAGTGGGAGAGAATCCAGAAAGATGCAAATCATGTCCTTTGCCTTACATATTCAAAGGGTTGGGTGAGGTGATATAAGTCTTTCAGATCTTTACAGTGGTCAGTGAGCACTGATGCATAAAAGCAATAAATCTGCTCACCAAAAGTCAGTTTCCCTGCATTCAAGCCTCTCTCTGAGAAGATTCCTTTTGTTACATGTTCAATAGCAAGCATTTTTGTATTAATATATGTAATATGCCATGAAGCCATAGCCTTTGGCCCTTTCTGCACCTTACCTTTTCGCAGTGCTGGGGCACAGGGATTGTGTGAGCAGCCTCTTGAGAGAGGCTCTCACATCCCCGCTGCTTTGCCTGCACAGCTGCTGCCTGCTGGCGAGCAGGCAGCGTGAGGGCTCTTCCTCTTCCTTCTGCAGCGCAGCCTGGGATTTTCCCAGGTTGCGCTGGGGCAGGAAGCACAGTCACTGCTGCTCTGGAGGCTCTGCACTCATGGTAAGTGTGCGTGGGACCCTGAAGTGATGTGCAATCGAGCACCATTTTTGGCTACAAGCCAAAAATGAAATACTGCGTGGTCGGCACCTGTCAGCCCCGGCAGCATCTCGCAATTGTGAGGACATTGTGTGGACTGCTCCTCGCAATTGTGCAACGCTCCAGAGGCCCTTCCACAAGGCGAATGCCGTGTGAAAAGGGCCTTGTCCATACCTCTGTTAACGGATTGGAATTTGTGAATATAATTCAATTCAGCTGTTTTTCTTTCTAGTCTTCCTTCATAACTTCCATGTTCAAGGACCACAACTTGTAAATCTATTATTGTATGTCCAGAAAGGTTGAAATGTTCTGCAACTAGTTTTTAGATACTGTCATTTCTAATGTCAGATTTGTGTCCATTAATCCTCTTGCATAGAGACTGTCTTGCTTGTCCAACATAGAACATAGAGCGGCATTGTTGGCATAGGATGGGATGTACTTCTGATATTGTGGGTGATGTTATGCTTGCCCCTGTAATATGGCTTCCGAGATAGATGTGGGGTCTGGGTTTGTGGAAAGGTCTTGTCCTTGTATTACTATCCACATTGTGTATCCTGTTGTAAGTGAGCAATTATTTAAGATTTGGAGACTGTCTGTAGGCTAATAAAAGCCTGCCTCCCAGAGATTGTGAGAGGACTGTGTTACTTCCAGAACTGATTGTAGCTTGTTGATGATGTCTTTGAGTGGTCTCAGTTGGGGACTGGAGGTGATATTAGGGATGTTCTATAATTTGGCATTTTTGGTCTCTCTTGTAGTAAATGGTTCCTGAGTATTAAACTTGCCTTGTTGACCTGTTTCTTCATCCCCTTAGATGGTTTCTTGTACAGTAGAGTCCCAGTTATCCGACGCAAACGGGCGGCCGCAGCATCGAATAACTGAAAAGGTCGAATTACCCGGACTCCCGTGGCAGCCGCCATTTTGGGGACGTGTCAGGGGGCGTGTCGGGGCGGGCCTGGGGGCGTGTCGGGGCGTGTCTGGGGGCGCGGAAATGCCCACAGCCACGCCCCCAGGCCGTCGTGACGCCGGTTAATCCGGAGTGTCGGATTACTGAGTGTCGGATAACCGGGACTCTACTGTAGTTTGAAAAATGTCTGGTGTCAATCCAAACATTCTGAGTCTTTGTCTTGTGGGTCTGAGTACACGCAGTTGTAACAGAGGGCTTGGCTGTAAGCAACAGATTTGATAGTGCATTCCAAGTGGAAACCAGAGACATGTAAGCATGTATACTGATCAGTGGATTTTTCTGTTATATTTAGAATTCCTTTGTGCAGTTGAACAGTGGTGACAAGAAAGTGAATTTATTATGTGCATTGTTCCAAGTTCAGGGCCCTTTTCACGTGCTATTTCCCATGCGAAATGGCCTCCAGAGTGTTGTGCGATTGTGTGGACTGTTTCACTGTTTCCTGAGGCCAGTAGGTGGTGATCGTGCAATATACCATTTTTGGCTTCTTGCCAAAAATGATGTGCGATTGCGCGTCACTCCCGGGTCCCACACTTACCTTGCATGCAGAGCCTCTGGAGACACGGCCATTGTGCTGGGAAAATACCTGGCTGTGCTGCGGAACGAAGAGGCGGAGCCCTCATGCTTCCTTCCAGCCAGCATGGAGCTGGTGCGGAGGAGAAGCAGAGGGGATGTGAGTGTCTCTCGCAAGAGACTTCTCGAGTGATCTCTGCATGCCCATGTTGGGACAAGGTAAGGTGCAAAAAGGGCCCAGGTTGATGGTAGGCTGGAAGTTGTTGAAATTCTGGTGGAACTTCTCAAGTGATCACTTTCCATGTGGCCAAATTACAAATATGCCAACAAGAAAGTATAGGTAGAGAAGAGGTTTTGGGGTTCGTGTGCTGAAGACGTGTTGTTCCAGGTCAGTCACAAAGATGTTTGCATACTGTGATGCCATGTAGATATTCAGGTTAGTGGCCCTGCCTTGGGCACCTACATGGCAGCTGCATGGCGTCATTCTGGATCCTATTACTTTCCATCTCATTCCTACTCCAACTATATAAATATGCTTTCTACTTGAGGCCTTAATACCACTCAGTAGTTCATCTGAAGAAGTGGATTTATAGCCACAAAAACTCATGCTAAAATAAAAACCAGTTTATCTTAAAGATGCTCTCACATTCCATTTTTTTTCCCCTTTCCTTCCTCCTTTTTATGCTGCTTGAGACTAACATGTTAGCTGCTAATAGGCACAGCAAACCTGCTTTCCTACTCTCTTTCAGGTAACCTGCAAAATATCTTGCCTGGTCTTCTAATTCATGCATTCATCTGGGCTTTTTTTACCTCCTTGTTTCGGTTGCACAACATTTTCACTTGTTTGTGGTTTTTCAGTTATTCTCTGTATCACTTCTCTGTTTTATTTTTCTTATGACTTGAGCTGGAATATATAGATTGGAAAGCCTAGTAACTAGACAACAAAGGGGGTGGAGAATGGAATCCTGTTTTCCGGGACAATGCATATAATGATCTGTTGAAGCCCTCCGTAAGTGAGCAGTGATAGAATGATACCCTGGGAACCAAGGCATTATCCTACCACAAACACCTTCAACACAGACCCTTTCGTTTTCCATTGTTTCCCGCTGGGAAACAATGGAATGTAATGTCAGAGCAAAATAACAGGATAGTGGTTGTTGAAGACGAGATTATGAAAAGTTTTATGAAAATAGGGGTGGGATAAAAATAATTACTTTTAGAAAAAAATGTTAAAGTTACAGGTATTACTTGAATTTTTTTCTTTTGGATTTGGAATAGTTGCATGGATAATGAGTTCAGGATATGATTTTTAAAGAATAAAATGGTAAAGATGAGGATACTGGATATGATTTGATAAAGTACCTTGATGATTCTGAAATTGTTTAAAGAAGAAGAGGTATAATAGTCTATCCACAGATGTAACAATTAACATAATTATGTTGAATTAATAGAAATGAAAAAAGCAGGAAAATGATTTTATGGTGGTAGGCTTTATAACTTTAACACTGAAATCTTGTTTTTGTTCTCTTTTTTTTCTTTTCTTAAACTCACATGAGAAGTATAAACTGATAAATGAGTTATATTGATTGTTGCTCTGTAAGCTTAATTGTTATATAGTTTATCTAATCAAACTAATTAACAATAGTACTACCAATATGTTTTGCTGGCTATTACTATTACTATATATTTTATGACTATATATTAGTATACTAATGTTTAATATTAATTAAATATATATGTAATATATAGATAAATATTTATGATGTTATAGCAATAGCAACATGTGGTTATTATGATGTATAAGGTGATAACAGATGGCTAGATGTTTGACTGATTGATTACTAGGAACTGCTTGTAACAAGGGTGAGAACCAACTTTTAATTTTCTTTTTTGTAGTTTTGTTGTATATCTCTTATTTTTTAAAAATAAATTCTTTATATTGTGTAGTTTTTTTCCCTTTATAGTTTTGTGTTGTTTGTTGGATTTCTTGGTTTATGTTTTGTCTTATGTTTTTTCTACATTTGTATGTTTTCATTAATTAAAAATGGTATTAAAAAAACACAGACCCTTTCACACCATACACTATACAATTATAGCATTATGATGGCTGCATCATATGGTTTGGAATTTGGGGATATACTAGAAGAGCTTTCTGGATGAGACTTCAATATGTCCATCCCTAAACCCCAAATCCTTCATGATCACGGTATCTCCCCTGCAGGTAAATACTCTGGTTTCTTTTCAGATCGTATGAATTCTAAACCCCCACATCCTGGGATTCCACAGGATGCTGCCATGGCAGTTAAAGAGCAAACATAGTGCTACAATTGCATAGTGTGAATAGCCCCACATGTCATGATGCTTGTTGCTCATTTCTGAGGTAGAAAGAGGAAACTATAGAAGGTGGTAGATGCTGAAGGGTGAGGAGCTTTGGCCAGGGGTTGGAGCACAGAACTGTGTGTGCTAGGGTGCCTGCCCTGTGCCCCATAAGCTAGCTTGCGCCTCTTATGTACAGTGGAAAACACTGACACACCACCAGTGCCCCCAGCTTGCATTTCCCTGCTCTGAGGATTCACTGGCCCTGCAGAAGGATTTGTATAAACAGTAGAGGATTAATGTAATGGCATTGTGAGGAAATGGTGGCTTGGACTTCCCTTGATTCAACTGAATGGGTTTTATGGGGTCAGTCATGGAACAGCATATATTTAACTGCTGAGCATTCCAGACTCAAATGGCTATGAGTCAGCAAGGGACCATGCAGCTGCACAAACATGTGCCTAGAACTCTTCTGACATTTTAAAACTTTGCAGCATCCCTGCTGTCATAAGGTGGCTATGATTTAGAAAATTGAGGAACAAAACATGGGAACACTCTTTTCCCTGCCCTTTCTTCCCCTCTGTAGTTATTTCTGATATGTTTCTAATTCTCACATCCCATTTCAATTCTTTCTTCCTGAAATTTTTCATCTGAGGCCCAGAAATATCATCTGTACACCCAACAAAGCATGTCTACATGAAGCCTAGAAATTAGGTGCAAAAATAAGTGTCTACCACTTGAATCAACCCACCTGAGGATACCATCCATTATTAGGTCAAGTACAAAGTGGTGGCATGTCAGTCCGGGGGAGATCCTATCTCAGTTCTAGGTACTAGTTCAGGAATTTTTTTTCAATGAAGCCATTTTTTTCCTAGATTGATCATGACAGCTCAGTAATTGTCATGCATTTAAGCTGGTGTTTTTCTCATGTCACTTAATCATTTTATTTCTCCAGCTTCTTACAAGGAACAGTACCGCTCCTTTGAAGAATAATACTTCTCTTCCCTTAGAAAAAGACAAACAGGAGATGAATAGCTCCTGGTATTTATTTGGGACAGTTAGTCCTAACACCCACACTGATCATAACACCAACAGTCACCAATCATCTCTGCTTGGAACCTGTGCAGAAAATTAATAAACAACTTCAGTACTAGATATATTCCACATCGTGAAGGGATTTCTGTCAGGCTTCTTTTGTAGGGTTCAAGCTTCTCACAGAGCTAGAGTTGCTAAATAGAAATGGACCTCTCCCATTCCTTGCCACAGGTCACAAGTACAAGTACAAAACTGTTAAACAGGAAGTTGTAGTGGCAGTCACAGTAGCTGAAGTTGTTAATAAGTTATATATGTATTTACACCTCTGAGGCTGTCAGGACTTTCAAGGTGATGCACAGCAGATTACATGTTCTCCAAAATCAGACCAAAATGATTTCTGAAGATGAATTTCAAAAAGCCAATGATCCTCAAGAATGATTTTGCAAAAACATCTCCTAAAGCCAACCCTTTAAAAGAACAAAGATGATGAGGTACAGTACAGTTGTAGTCACTCGCCAGGATGCAAACAGCCTGACTTCCCTTTGGGAGGAACTCCAGAACAGAGATGCTGCCACAGAGAAAGCCCTGTTTTTCTGAGGGGTTGCCCCAATCTAGCCAAGTTGCACAGACTAGAGGTAGGTCTCTTTATACACAAGTCATCCCCAGACATAGCCCTGGTTTCACCACTAACCAAAGTATGCACTCTACCATCGACCTACAGTCTGTCCTGTTCAACAGTTATTTCCTAATCAAGAACCCCTTAAACTCTCATCCTATGAGATAGGACACTGTAGTGCTCCAGAATCATATTTGGTTGCACAAAGTTCAGATGGAAGTAGACCTACAGGGCAAACATTTATGGTTCTGTCATATCAAGAGTCTTAAATAGTGCCCCTGAGTTTCAGTCACCTGCCATGCACAGCTTTTTTTTTTTTTTTAACAGACCGAAAACACAAATCTGGACAAAATCTGTTTAAACAAATCTATTGCTTTTTGCCATTGGGGCACTTTTTTTTTTTGTGTTCAGACTAATGAAATTGTTTCTTAATGGTGGTGGTAGGAATCAGAATAAATTTTTGTTGTTTTGAATTAAAAATAACAATAATATTTTTAAGATAGATTTTTTTGTTAGATTTGCAAAAAAAGAAAAAGAAAAAGATAAAAGAATAAAAAAGAAAAGAGAGAAAAAGAAAAAGAAAAAAAGGAGTTGATAGCTGTTCAAAACAAATGTTCCACCTTATGTAATATGGATTTTCTGGCCTGGTATGTTTGGGAGTTGTGAAATACCACAGATATTCAAGAAGAAACATCTGCAGAGATGGGGCATTTTTATACTCTGCATGCAATCCCCATGGGGTCAGAACTGTCCTAAGATCATTCAATTCAAGTTTATTTTTAATTTGCTTGGATAGGAGTTAAAGTTTTTAAAACTTTGTGATGCATACTTTAGTAACTAGTTAGTTCACATTTTTAGGAATGTTAGTAAACATTCTTATTACAAAGGATGAGTTTTAGTGGCATATCTTGTGAGAAATTGTACTAATGCATATAGCCCTGAATTCTATAGTTAGTCTCAACTAGAGTAATCCCATGGAGTTAATGGAATTTACATAAATGCTGTCTCACCACTGGACAATTGATTCAAGAGGTCCTCTTGGGTTGGCGCTGATCAGGAGGGTACAGACCAGGCTACTGATTTTTAATTAATAATTTAAATAGTATTTTTGTGAAGGTATTTTTTTTATCATTTCACACCAGAATTTCTGCAATGTCAATTCAGATCCATCAAGTTTAATGGGACTTACTCATTTTGCATAGAAGTAAAGCCTGAATATTAAACAGCTCTATAATAGTGTAGTGTAGAAAGGTCGTTTGTCTTTTAATTCAGACCTGAACTGGGCCTGCCCTCACATGTTGCTCTAGGGGATCTCAACAGCCAAGGGCTATCCAGTTCAACTCTCTGCAAGTGCTAAAGCACCCTTGAGAAGCAGCCATTAAACCACTTTTTCAAAATGTCCAATAAAAAAGAGAACTTCTGAGGTAATAGATTGGACTCTTGAGCAGCTCTTATCATCAAGAAATTTTTTACAATACAAGAATTTAGAAGAAATCTTCTTTCTTGTGATTTGAATTGGTTCAGGCCTTACCTTCTGGAGCAGCAGAAAACAAACTCCAGGGAACAAAATGAACCTGTTTCCACCAGATAGCACTTCAGATGTTTGAAGATACCTACCAGGTCATCTCTCAGTCTTCTCTAGTCTAGGCTAAGTATGCTTGATTCCATCAAGTTATGGTTTTCAGACCTTTTATCATCTTGATTGTCCTCCCCTAAACATGTTCTAGCTTGTTGATTCCCTTCTTAAACTGTGGTGCTCAGAGCTAGAAACAATACTCAATAGAGGACTGTGCTTTCTCAAGTAGGCCACATCTGTCCTAGCAACAATCATGACATAATCAGCCCTAAATTGGCATATATTTCCATTTTGCTGTCAATATATGAATAAAATGATAACTAGACTTGTATCAGGTGGTACTTGCTTTTATTGACCTCTCTCTCAGCCTTTTCACACCTTACCTTTTCACAGAGGTGGGGGGAGGCGCTCGTGTAAGAGGCCTTAGCAGGAATGCTGCCGCTTCCCTGCCGCTTCAGTTCTGCAGCAGCTTCTTGGTTATGCAAGCGCTGCGTGAATGCCTTGCCCCTTCCTACCGCAGCGCAACCTGGGAATTGCAGGCTAGCGCTGAGGCAGGAAGTGCGAACGGCCCAGCTCCCGATGCACTGCACGCCAGGTAAGTGCACACGAGCCCCGGGAGCATTGCGCGACCACGCACCATTTTCGGCTTTAAGCCGAAAACGAAAAGGTGTGTGTGCGGTCCACGTCAGACCCTTGAGTGTCGCGTAAATGGGAGTGTGTCATGCAGACCGCTCCTCCCATTTACATGATGCTCAAGGAGCCCTCTCGTTTTAAAAACGCCACGCAAAAAGGGTCTCTGTTAAGACTGATTTAGAAAATTTGTTAGTAACTGCAACATCCTTGCACAGAAGTAACAACACAACTGTTGTTGTTGCTGCATGATTTCAAGTCTTTTCTGACTTATGGTGACCCTAAAGTGAACCTATCATGGAGTCTTCTTGGAATGAGAGCATGTGATATGTCCAAGTGGGCCTCCAGGGTCACAGTCCAATGTTCAAACCACTACAACACATTGGCTCTCAGCTGGAAGTAAGAGCAGGCAATTTAGCTAATCTCCATGGCTGCATAATACATGACACAGAAGCAAGTAAGTATTTCATTAAGGAGGAAGGAATTGATATACAAATCCATATTAATGAAAATAATTGATCTCTGCAGGGACAGTGTAAACTATTGTTTCTTGCACTTAACATGGGTGCTGCTTCTCTACAGCCATTTCCGCACTAGCTAGTGCGGAAATGGCCTAAAACCAGGAGTAGAAGAAGCATATCTGTGGAACACAAGTCTATTTTTCATCCTTCAAGACCCCTTCATACCTCCACAAAAGTCTGGAAAAAAAATCAGATATTTTTAACTAAAAATGCCCCCATGCTACTTTAATAGCACAAAACAAAAAACAAAAACCTTCAAACTCTATAACAATTAAGCTATGGTTTTATAAAACACTCTGTGAAACTACACCACCAGAAGAATTGATAGGATTAGGAGAATTTCTGAATCTTGTACACAAATAGAATCCCAAGGGAGTATTCAATGAGACACAAGTAACAAGAAGCTGTTCTGAACCGAGTATGACTGAATTTTTGCTCTTACTTTTCTGTGTTTTCCAACTCCAGTTTGGGCATGTAAATGAGACAGATCAAGCAGAGCTTCTTAGCCTCAACTCCTTAAGCATAACAATTTTTCTTTTTGGCTATTAAGTACAGATCATCCTAATCTGACTACTGTAGGCAATAACTGTGTGGGCAGCCTCTCATCAGTGTGACACTGTCTTTACTGCAAGGAGCAAAATAGAATTCTAAGTGTAGGTGGGAGTGCACACACAAAACAGATGCCTATTCTGCACCAGACATTTCAGAACTGACAGTTTGAGAGGTGTTTTCCTATTTTGGAAACATCAAAGGATCTTCATGAATTTACCAGTTTTTAAATTTATTTTGCAAGTGAACAGAGATAATGAAATGTAGGCATCTCTCTATCTGTCTACCTGTTTATGGATTGGGAATGTTGTAGTTTAGCATTATAGTCATGAGATCAGTCATGCCTCTTGCTCACACACTCCACTTTCCTCTGCTGGAGTGGTTCTGAAGACACATTAGGATGCTTTGCTTCTTTTTTACAAACTGTAGTGAATCTGAACTGTTTTGTTGATACAAGCCTACTTCTAACCTTTAAGAAACTGCAACTGCACATAAAATTAACTACAGATCAAGGGCTGTATCCAGTTGCACAAGGCCCATTGTGCTAGCAGTTTCACATATTCAGTTAACATAAGGTTGGTACCCAAATCAGTTTTTATTGTGCAAAAGATTGTACAGCAGGGTGTGCAAGAGGTTATACTTACAGTTGTGCAATCAGATGTTCAGCCTTTTACACAGCTGGGGTTGCCAGCCCAGAACTATCCTAGGTCATGAGATCTTCTGGACGAAAACTTGGCCCTTATGGATCTCACAGGGAATGGGTCCTGGTGATGTTATAATGAACAATCCCTGGCAACACCATTAAACACATTAAACACTAACCACAGTTGTACACCATTCATATTAAGGCCAAAAGAGAAATATGCATTCATGCGCACATGAATACAGGCACAAACACTTTTTTAAGGCAGCACTCTTGCCTTGAGATTTCTCTCCCTTGTTCTGGGACACAGAGAAGAGGGTTCTGGCCCTGAGATCTTGGAACTCTATGCACAGCCAGTTGCAGAGCCTCCATCCCAGCTGCTACGCACAGCCACTGGCGCAAGGCTTGATCCATCAGAACTCTGCTAGTGAGGATTTTCACTCTGATTGCCTTAAACTGGATTTAGACCAAGGCTTTGGATGCCATGGGAAATTCTGACTAACTTGGAAAGGAAGAGGAAGCCTCTGATAAGGAAAAGGAAGGAGGAGGAAGCACGAGAGTCCAGGGTTTGCTGTGGTCTGTCCTGAGCTTAAAATGTAATTAGCCACAGTTGTAATTCCGTGGCCCAGAAAGTATTTAGTTATTGTTACAGTTACAGTTCTTACCTACCTGCTACAATGTAGGATCCTTTAGTTAAAAAACACTTTCCTTCTCCTTGTCACTTTGACACCCACAAGAGACCATGATACAGCAGTGTTAGGCATAGCATAAGATCACATTTAAACCATGTGATATCTCTATGGAAACAACACTGGTGGGAGCTTAAACTAACTTTTCTTTTCAGCACTGATAGTCTTGCCTGACTTTCTTGCCTAGGGGTTTATTTTAGAATGCAGATGTCTTCAAACAGAGATCGATTAGGCTGAGCAGGGCTGTAATCAATAAAGTATCAGAAACAATGAAAGACTTTGGGTGGGAGATATATATCAACCTTATTAGGACTAGACTAACTTGAGTGAGGAGAATTCTTAGTTCATCTTTTCCAAGACCATTTCCGCACTACAGTGTTAAAGTGCTGCTGTTCCACTATCAACCTCATATGGAATTCTGGGGTTTGTAGTTTAGGGAAGGGCACTTTGAATTCTCAGCCAAAGAGCTCTTTGGTCTCAGTAAACTACAAACCCCAGAATTGCACAGGGCGTTGAAAGTGGAATAGCAGCAGTTTAACACTGTAGTACGGAAATGGCCCAAGTTAAGGGGCTGGCTAAGGCTGCCAAATTCAAAGTTCCCCAAAACCTTAACTTTAGAGCCTACATTTCTGCTCCAATCATTTTTAAATAGAGTGTAAGACATACATGTCCTGCGTGACTTACTTTGCTGTTGTGCTCCTTTAAGCTTGTTGTGCTCCTTCAAGATTGATTCAGAGTGGGTTTGTCATTGACTTCTTTGGAAGATAAGAGAGCATGACTTGGGACCTTTTGGCATGGCATTTGCCATGCGAAAGGGTGCCTGGAGCGCCGCGCGATTGTGAGGAGTGATCTGCATGACGCACTCACAATCACGCGACACTCCAGGGTAGGGCAGGTGCTGCTTGTGCACATTTTCATTTTTGGCTTTCAGCCGAAAATGGTGCGTGATTGCGCATTGCTCCAAGGCCCTGCACACACTTGCCATGTGTGCAGAGCCTCCAGAGCCCCAGCGGCTGTGCTTCCTGCCCCAGTGCAGCCTCAGAAATTCCCAGGCTCTGCTGTGGAAGGAAGAGGTGGGGTTCTTGCGCTACCTGCTCAGGAGCAGGCAGCTCATGCAGAGCTGAAGCAGTGGGAACTTGAGAGTCTTTTGCTGGAGGCTGCTTGCGCGATCCCTGCACCCCAGCTCCGTGAAAAGGTGCATTGCGGAAAGGGCCTTGCTGAATGTCACCCAGTAGGTTGCCATGGCCAAGGGAGATTTGAACTCTGGTCTTCTGGATTTCTAGGCCAACACTCAGACTATAACACAATACTTGCTCTCTTATTTACTATTGGCATTATCTTCCTCTGGTGCGAATTCCTGTACCTGAATGGAAACAGATTCTCTCTCTCACTCTCTCTTTAAAGGAATGCCTTCCTTCCTTCCTTCCTTTGTTTCTTTCTTTCCCATTTCATATATTTTTGGCCTTTTCTCACTCCAATTTCCCATTCTGCTTCTTCCAAATGTTACTTTAATTTTTTAAAAATATTCTCATACATTTGCTTTCAGGAAACCTTTAAACAGAGCTTTAACAATATTGTTTTAGAATTATATAATTTAATAATAGGTAACACATTTATTTGTAGTTGTCTAAAGTCAAGCCATTTCTTCTGGGTCTGAATTAATTCAAGGTGACAGCTGGTTTTATTTCTTTAGTTGGGTCATTTTGAGCCTGATTGAAAAGGAACAGCATGATCTTTTCCCTATAAATGTTTAGAGTGGGTTTTTTTAGGAGCAGCATTTTTAAAAAAGTAATATTTAAATGTAGCCTCTCATGTGATAGAACAAGAATCTTCTCCAAAATATTTGAAAAACTGCCTCTATAAGCCTGCCCATGTTCTAAGATCTGCAAGGGAAGGCTTTCTTTCAGTCCCACTGTGTGGTGAGGACATGCAAGAGAGCCAGTGGCTGTTCCCTTGTTATGGAACTCTCTTCCCTGGGAGGTCCAGTTGGCCCCCTCCCCATTGTTTTCTCACTGGCAGGAAACGGCTTTTTTATTTAAGTAAGTCTTTGGTTTATAGTGGTATGTAAAAACTTTTAATAGGAGAATATGGCGTTTTTGTTTTATTATGTTTTAAGTGGTTTTTAATGCTGTTTTAAACTTGTTTTTAAAGCTATTTCTAACCATTTTTCATTTCATTTCATCTAACCATTATCTTTTTAAGATAAAATTTTAGTTTGTATTTAAACCATTGTATTAAGAGTTTTTAAATTGTGTTATGCTTTGAAAATTTTGTATGCCACCTTGGGTTTTACATTGTGAGGATGGCAGGCTATAAATAAAATCACTAAATTTCCTGGTGCTTAACATAAGCCTTGACTTTGAGTAGATAATGCACAAATGTGTCCTCCATGCCCACCTGAATACCCTCAGAAGCTAGGGTTCCTTTTAGGGCATCTTTCTAGGCTATGCTGTACCATCTTATTCCTTCTGGAATGACGAAATACACGAGGTGCGTCACAAGTAAAAGACAGTTCTCCCTTTGCAACTACCTTGATGGACAAAGAAATTTAGCAATGGATGTCTAACCTGGACAAAACTATTGTCACAGCACAACTGGGCTTTCTGTTTTGTCTACTTTTGGTTCCTCTCCTATTCTACTGTAGTCTGTGATAGTCACTTCACACATTGCTACGGTCCCTTCTCCACTGAGGCCAGACCTTGATAACATTACTTTTGGATTAAAGTTCCCAGAATCCTCCAGGTAGCATGTCCACTGGGAATTGTAGTTCAAAACAGTTATGTTGCCAAGCTCTAGCTTGCAGTCCAAATACCCCAAATTTAACTCTTTGCATTTCCAGATAGGGATGGGAAGCGACTCCTGCCTGAAAGCTGACTGCAAGTATTGAAGACAACTATTGACCTAAAATAATAGAAGGTGTTTCCTTAAATAACCTGCATACAACTCCCCTGTTGCAGTTCCACCAGCTGCCAGTTCATTTCTAGGCACAATTCAAAGTGCTGCTTATGACATATAAAGCTTTGTGTAGCATAGGTTCAGGCTATCTTGCAGGCTGTATTTCCATTTCCATTTCCATTTCCTGTGTTTTGAGATCTTCTAGGGAGACCTTTCTCTCTGTCTCGTCACCCTCATAGCTACATCTGTGGTCTCTCTCTAGAACAGCCTTCCTAGAAAGGCTAGACTGGCTAGAGTAGTTCCTTTACTACTCTTGCAGAACAGATGACAACAGAAAGAGCAGTATTAATTATGAAAGACAGGAAAAAATAAGCTGCCCTAGCAAATTACTCTCTAGTTACCTGTTCGCCCACAATTTTGTATTATTAACAGGAATAATAGCTAACTCAATCCAGTTGCATGCAAAATTCTCTTTATGCAAAGGAATGGAGATGCAGTCGTTCCAGTTCCCAAGGAACAAAACTTTTACTAACTGGTAAAAAGTTATTGAAAAGTTGTAAAGACAAATTCGTACAGAGCATGGATTGATTCCCACCATGGCATTACTTTTCTTTTTCATTTTGAAAATATTTTTATTTACAAGCTGTAAAGATACATTAAAGCATTACAAACCTATAAAAAAGAAAAAGGAAAAAAAGAAAGAATAAAATATAAAGAAAATAAAACATTTGAAGAGAAAGAGAGAAAAAAGTGACTTCCATTCTTCCTTTTAGCAGATGTATATATGTGCCATTATTTCATAACTCCCTATTAATATTGATATTCTTTTCTTTCAATATTCTATTTTGTATTATTCCTCAATGATAACAAATCACATAGTCATATTCTTCTTTTCCCTTTTTCTTTCTTCCACCCACCCAGAAGGGGCTTCGTGTCCTTTAAAAAGTCACTCATTATCATTCTCTAATTCACCTGAATCTTTTGGTCATTAAAGTATTTGATCATTGTATCATCCATTAAGTACTATTGAACTATTCCATCTTTATGAGAAAAAAAAGAGAAACCATCTTACTAACATACCCATCTATGAATAATCCTTCCCCTTAAATCATTGAATATAATGCATACTATAAAGCATCACTATAATTATTTTCCCCCATCTCCAAACTCCCTTACTAAAATCTAGACAAATTTATCTTATAAGCCATTATCAATGAAACATCGGTTGTAAGAATTCCTTTAGTAAGCATTATCTCTAAGGCCATTTCCTCACCAGGCTTTTAAAATGGTGCAGAACGACCTCCGACGGAGGTCTCCTGCACTGTAGAGTGGACTGGGGTGGACTACTTTTTGTAGTTCCACGCCTCAGTCCGATTCTGCGCAACTTTTTAGAGGTTTTTAAAAAGCATGGAGCGCACAACTCCGTCTCACCCTGTTGCCGCGTTCCGGAGCAGATTTGCAGGTGTGCGCAAGTGCATGCCTGCAGATCTTCTGGGGGCAGGCTTTCGGCTGGCGAGCTTCTCCGGTTGGCAGAAAGCCTCCACCAACCGGAAGCCACCATTTGGGACACCAGAGCAGTGTGGAGTGACGAGCTCGCACTCCTCCTCGTCCCTATGGACTCACCCGGACGCTCAAGAAAGCCGGTGAGTTCCATTTTCGGCTGTTCCCCCCACTGGAAAGGGCCTAAGACCCTATTGTTATATTTATTTCTATCTCTTTTTCTTCATATTCCAATGTGTCTATCTTTTTCATGTAACTAGGTTTCTTTAGCACAGTTTAGCCCACTCATATCACCAACATTTCATTTGGAATTTGACGCTTGTTTTCCTCCCTCTGCCATACAAACCAGAGCACTTTCTCTTGTAGCTGCACATCATTTGTACAGACAAACCCATTCTGACACAGAAGCCACATTCTCAGCAAAACCTTCTTTTTCATCCCAATAATATTTCCCAACAGTAACCAATTACATCACTCCCCACTTCCTACATCCTCTTGTTTCCAACCTATATTTTAAGGCACTCATTTTGGAGGACACTGCATTCCACATTTATCTCACATCACCCCATTTGACAGCTCTTTGCCATACATACATTTTCCAGACACATCTTTTCCCCCTCCTTCAATTGTGCTTTGCATTTTACACCCCCAAATTTCCACTTTGCCCTCACTTTGTGTTGCTCCCTCACCATCTGTTTTCCCAAATTCTTAACTCCACTACACTTTTCTACAGCTATTCTTCCAACTCCATCTTCAGCTTCATCACCAGTTCTGGCAGCTCTTCCAGTCTGATCAGCAGTTCTGTAAAATTTTTGGGGAAGGCTCCATCATTCCTAAATCTAGCAGTTACAGGGTTAAAATCCAGGAACTAGTCCTTCTGTTGTTCCTTACTGGCATCTGGTTACAGTCAGTCTTATCATTTTAAGAATGACAAGAACTCCACTTTCCCAAGCGGCAATATCCTCCTTGCTCAATTAAATTCAATATTTTACTGAATAAAATTCCATCAATAAAAGTTAAATCCATGATCTTATATCTTTTTGAAGCCGCTATCCCTTCAGTCCATTGTATCCCTTTAACACACCAAACCTTCTGTTTTTAAATTGCAGTCTTGCAAACCTTCACTTAGTTCTTAGTTACAGAAAGAAGGCAATTTACTAAGGCTTCTACCCCAGCATCTTATTCAGAAGAATTTTTTTTTTTTATTATCCAGAGATTTTATTTCTACATATTTAAAAAGATGAGTTTACAGATCTAGAGTCCATTATCCATTGAAGGGAAACAACTAGCTTTTTCATGGCTGGGCAGGCTCTCTCTTGGGGTTCTCTCTTGCTCCATTTGTGCTTGACTGCCATCAAAATGATGATCTTGTCATGAGGAGCCAAGCTTCTGACACTTCTAGGTGATCCCTAGGTCTCCCTTTAATCCAGGGGGAACTTCTCTCTGGTGAAACTCTTTGGTGGCCGGTGATCTGCTGTCAAAAGCATCTCCCATTCCAGAGTGCTTACAGCAGCAGGTAGTGATCCCCCATGCCACACTGAAAGTCCACCATGGCACGACCTTTCCACAGTGCTGGAATTTCCTGCTTCTGTGAGGCAAGAGATTATGCTGATGGTAGCAGTGCTGCTACTAGGGTCTTTCATGTCAGGCAGACCTTTGCTGAAGAGTCAGACTAAATTTTCCAAACAGCTACTGGACAATAGCAGTTGTGATGGGGAAACACTGGCAGAGGATTTCTCAGAGACAATGCCAGCAGCACCATAGCTAATGCTTGTTAGTACTATGCAGAAAGAGGCATGGTAGATCCCTTTAGAATGTCATTTACCACAAACACTCTATAATGAGACAGTCCAAAATGAAACCTGAGGATGAGACATCTAGGTTGGAAGGCACTCAATGAGTTACTGGGGAAGAGCAGAAGGCAACTCTTGCAATATTCAATGCAGAGAAATAGGAGACAACCACAAAAATAAGGAAGAGCAAGAGACCTCTTCACAAGATCCAAGAAATCAAAGGGGAATTTAAACCAAGAGTGAGGATGCTATACAACCAGATGATCTTAACTTTATATAGATAATGAAGACATTGCAATAGTTTAAGATTTTCCATATCTTGGTTCAGTAATTAATGAGAATGGAGACAACAGTCAAGAAATCAGAAATAGACTAGGACTTGGAAGGCGAACAATGAAGGAACTAGACAGGATATTCAAGTGTAATGATATATAATTGATTACTAAAGTTAGGATTGTTCATACCATCTTATTTCTAATTTCTATGTATGGTAGTGAAAAGGGATGGTGGAGCAAGCTCAACCAGTGGCATGCAGAGGCTCAACAACACCTAGAACAAGCATTGAAGTTGCACCCATAGATGATGTTGTCACTGCCCCCTCATCACACTGGGCCAGGAAGGATCCTGGCAGGGGTGGGGCAATACCAGGTGCGGGCTGGGTGAACAGTGGCAGGTAGCAGTGGGGAAGCAAGTGGAGGAGTTCTTTTTTTGGCACCTCCTGGCATTGGTGCCTGGGGCACGTGCCTGAGTTGCCCCACCCCAGATATGCCTCTGAGCTCAACTCATTTGAAATGTGGTGCTGCAGAAGAGTTCTACAGATACCATCAACTTCCGAAAAGATAAATAAATTAGCTTCCTAAAAGCCAAGATGACTATGCTGAGACAATAGTACTTTAGCCATATCATAAGAAGACATGTTTCACTAGAAAAGACAATAATGCTAGGTAAGGTAGAAAGCAGAAGGAAAAGAAGAAGACCACATTACAGACTGATAGACTCACTCAAGGAAGCCATAGCCCTGAGCTTGCAAGTCCTGAGCAGGGCTGCTGGTGGTAGGGTGACTTGGAGATCTCTCATTCATAGGGTTACCATAAGTTGAAGTCAACTTGAAGGCAGTTAACAACAACAACAACTGATTGACTATTAAATAGCATTTATTCTTTGCCACACAAAGAGACTAAAAATGTCTCAAAATTTTAGGAATCAGTGGAAACATCAGAAAATTCCTCTCAACTCTAATGAAGTCATAGAACACAGTACATGGAGAAGATCATGGCAGAGTTGACAATAAGCATGGTATTTTGAAGAGCAAACACAGGTGTACAACCATTTATATGACTAGAGCTGTGTAGGATTGTACCATAAGAGGCTCATTAAGCTGAAAAATGTCAGACTCTGGAATCTGAGGAATCTGGCATAGAGAAGTTGGAGGGAGAGGAGGTTGTAACTCCAGATGATGGCTCCCTCCCTGAATCTGAGCAACTGGTGGCTGAAGCAGCTGAAGACCTCCTCCGCAGAAGGACTTGATAGACACTGAAGAGTTCCCTCTGCCCTTTGAAGTCCAGTGAAGGGAGAAGGACATTCTTCATAGGAGTGAATGTCTATCAGATAGGAAAAGCTGACTAATCTGGCATTTGGCATCCAGATGCAGCTTCCTATAAACCTTCCAGCAGCTGTTGGGAGTCCTCACAGCTGTTAGGAGTCCTTGCTCGAAACCATTCAGTTTCCTCAAATGGAAGTGTTCACAGTGCTCATCTGTTTCTCAGGATTCTTGACGACTTCCTCTCTTACCCTTTTTGGTTTTAGCTGCCTGAACTATTGGCTTTGGGTAACAACTTCTGGACCCACAGAATCTTTGGCCCTGCAGTTCCTTTCTTCTTCCATGGCCTGGAATGATTGCTTCCTCTACAATAATTTCTCTCTCTGGACACTTGCTGTCTGTAGGCATAGGACAAAAAAGAACAAAAGACAATAATCCACAAATTTCACACTTGCAACACCTGCCTTAAGTCTATTTCTTCCTCATTTTTAATTTGTACTACATCATCAATAACATCATCCACAAATAAACTGATTGTAAACAACAGGCCTCATCCTAAATTGTGCATGAATCAATTATTATGACATACTCTCTTGGCTGGCAGCTAAAGCATACCTGCTTCTGCATTTTTGTGTGTTTTTTCTGGCCAAGCTGATTGATAAATGGCCTGGCCAAGAACAACAGCAACTGTGTACAAAGACTGCCTGTGAAAATGAAGGCACAGGTATATCACTGAAGACACAGCCCCACATTGCAGTCTTTAAATGTGAGTCTGAAATAAGCAAGCTAGTTTGTTTCCCTTGGTATCAAGTTAAGCAATTTGTGCCATGCTATTGTTCATTCAGAAAAAACAAGAAATCACTGGCAGAAACAATAAAGAAGGAGCTCCAGATTGATCTCTTCATGAGGCTAAAATAGCAGGTTTTATGGCAATCTGCGACTACAGACCCTAGAGATGAGCATGTTCATTATGGAAGAAGCTCTAAAACAGGAGTTGGAGAAAGAACACCCATGGGTTGTAAGTGGGACCCAAGCGCCACTTCTGCAACCCCAGAAGCTTTCCAAGAACTTCTAAGACCTCCCAAGCTCCCCCCTTTTTTTTTTTTTAAAAAAAGGGATCTGACTTTTGGGAGGTTTTTTTTTTGGCCTGAAGAATGACTAAAAGAACCACAAACTGTCTGTAAACGGGGTACTGTAAGCATGACTAAGGGATAGATACAGGTAGATCTGATAACTTCTCTGTCAGTGGAGAGTTGGATCCTCTCCAGCTTTCATTCTAAACTTTAAAAAGCTAGCCAAGGGTCCAAAACTTATTACTCTGATAGTTTCAGCACCATGGATAGTTCTTTGAAAGTTCCAGCCAAAATCCAGAGTGATGTCACAACCCACTGACCTGCAAGCCATCTGCCATCACCAAATACACAGCAAGGATTTCTAAAATTATGCAGAGTGTGAAAAAGTGAATGGAAATAGTTTTCTTCTCCATTTCTCTCCATCTTATGGGAATTCAGGATCTTTCAATACACTTGACCAGTGGGAGATTCAAGACAGAAAGAAGGTACACCTTTGTACAGCCTATCAGTTAATAAATGGAATTTGTTCCTGCCTGATGTAGTGATGGCCACTAGCTCAGAGGGCTTTAAAGAGTCAGACAAAGCTATTAGTCATTAAAAAGATGGACAATGGTTATATGGAACTTCCAAGTTCAGAGGTAGTATGTCAATGAATGCATACTAGATAATGGTGGATGGTTATGGCTTCATATCCTGCAGACAATTTTCTGAGGCATTTAGCTTGACAACATTAGGAAGTAGGATGTTGGGCAAAATGGACCTTTCATATGATTCAGAAAAAATGTTTTTGTTCATTTCTGCCTTAATGACTCTTTACAATGATATTGGCCAAAGCCTGCTTTAGTCATTAAACTGGTGGTTAATAACTGGGAACATGATGATGAAGACCCTTCTCTCTTGGGTTGCTGAACATTGTCCCCTCTCCCAGCCAGTTCCTAAAATTTCCTGACAGAAGAAGTTAATGCACTAAAATCCCCCATTGCCTTCTTGATAGCCCTGGATGGGCTTCAAAATGTTACTTTCTGCACTACAATTCCTAAAATCCCCTGGGGAATCCAAAGCGCAATTATAATAAGTTGAGCCTATGCCATCAGGCGGATGAGTTTTGGAGTTCTTGTTCACATCGTGGCCAAATGTTAACAGCTGTCCAGTGATGTGAAAGACTTAACTTGTATTAAGTGACTTTTGTATTAGCTTTGCAGTTTGAGACTAGGAAAAGAGATGAAGACTGGGAATGGACTGGGAGACTGAATTTACCTCTATTGCTAATCTGCTTACACAATTCTCATAGCTAATTGGGGGAGATAGGTGACACTTGTGCACTTTTATTTTCTTTGTTTTCTTCTACTCTATCTAATCTTTGGGAGCCTATTTGCCATGGGCCTCATTTTTTGAGGGGGCACAACCCAGTCCATCTGGGCTCCCCATATATTCCAACAATGGGGAATTTGATCACCACCCAAGGGAAAATCTGGGTAGAATTTGTTTGGGGGCTACTATTGTTCTACTATTGACTGTGAGAGGATGCTAGATCCTATCAGTAAAAAGGTTGGGATGCTCCTCTAGTGTGTTCCATTTACTGTATCATTTACCCACCAACAAAGCTTATGCTATAGTAGTAGTGTGTGTGTCAGTGTCCAGTACCAAAATAAGCCTTGGAGCAGCCTGGGACTACACCAAAATAGGACAACAACTTTCCAAGCTGTTTCCTAAATGAGCACAGCACTGCCTCTGCCTTGTAGTTCTTCTCCCACTTTGGATTAAAATGGCAGGAAAGGTCAACTTGAGCTGACAGTCATTATTATATTCATTCTTCTCCCTAAAAAAGTCTAAGACTGAAAACATTGGTGTGTCTGGGTGCAAAAGAGCTATGGCATTGGAAGAGATTTGAAATACTGCAATGAATTGCAGGTCCATACTGCGCAAATAACCAGTTGTGGGAACAGTTCAGACTATTCTCTATCCTTTGTAGTGTATACATATATATCTCAAGATTTTCTATAGATGAGAGCATGTTAAATAAATTTCCCAGTGCAGTCTGTGTAAACCTAATTTTTTTTTTGGGGGGGCAGGGTAACTCAGATATGAGTTTCACAGTTTTATCAATGATGAACAAGAGTGGGAAAATGTCAGAAATATACATTATTTCTGAACCACCAATTATTTATCTCTACTTCCTCCTCTTGGAAACTTGCCACTCTTAGCTACAGCTTATCATCCTTAGAGGATCATGTTACCCAGGCAAGAGTAAATTTGTTTCGGATTTAATCTGCAGGAAAATGCAGTAGTGCATATAGGGAACTTATCTAAAAATAATAGTCAGCATATGGGTGTGTCTGTGCATAATCTACAGGGAAGTGTTGTGTTGCTGACCTTTTTCTCTCTTGCTGCTTTGTGTGTTTTTGTGATGAACTGTATTCAGAAAATTTTACTAATGAAATATTCTTTTACTTATATGTAAAGCCTATAGGATTTCAAAGCGTGTTTTCTGATAGCGGTAGCTAAAAGGTAGCAAATTATTTTGTTCTCTGCTTTACTCAGGACCAAATTTGACTTGATGTGAAATGCATCTTGCAGGTTTTTTTTTAAAAAATGGAAATACAGTGTGTGTTATAATTAAGAGGTTCAAAGCAGCATGGAAGAGCGCATTAAACTGTTCTCTTTCCTGCAATAATAATCCCTTTTCTGAAGCTGCTGTTTACTTTGAGAAGGGGTCTTGGGGGCAATTTGTTTGCCTTAAGACACAGGGCTAATCACCGTGGTATAAAAAGCATAAAAGCAGCATGTAAATAGCTTGGGTGTTGTTGTTTTTTAAAGCTTTCATTTTTTTTTCAAGCTTTCCTGAGAACAGAACAGATCTCAACAACGGGCAGACTTCCCCGAAGAAAGCATTCAGAAACTATGAGCTAATGTCAAGGGAGTGGAAGGAAGGGCCCTCTGGAAAGATCCATCTCACTGACAGCAAGAGAATTTTTTGGGAGAAACACAGGATATAAATTCAACAAACAATTCCATTCACTCTCAGCGTTATCATCCTTGATGCTTTATTTTTTTTAAAATCATTTGAACAGTAGGAGTCCCCCCGCCGCCCAAACTGCAAACCTCAAGATTCCATAGGATGTTAAAAGTGGAATAATAGCACTATGACAGGCTAGTGTGGAAATGGCCATTGTTACAGCTCTTTCACTGAACTCTTACCTCATAATCTAAGAACCATGCAGAAATTAAACATGATTCTGGTTATAAGGACAACACTGAGTGTTCCATGGTGTTACCATCTCATTTACATTGCTCCTCATGCTGTAATGTAAAAATGCCAGCAACCCGGCACATGGTCCATTACATGCAGCAAGATGGTGACTGTATGGATCATTTATGCCTATTTGTGCTTTGTTTTTAGAAAATGTCACCTTAGGTTGGTGTTGACAAAGTTGCATGGAAGGGCAGAGATTTTAAGGGCCAAGTATGCTGATTAAAAGTACATTAAACCCCTCAAGTACCATGGGGACAGTTCTAGCCTCTATTTTACTTTCTGAAGGACAAGTGGCAAATGGCAACTAGGAGGGCCAATACTGGTGGCAGACATCTAAAGAAGCACTACAAATTATATACTGTTGTACACATATGGAAACTGCTAGACCAGAAAAGACAACTTTAAAAGGGTATTTTTGAAAGACCCACCAACAAAATATGCCACTTTTGGACAACAATGTCAACCAACAGTGTTCTCCAAAAGTGGCTTTTTTTCTTTTGTTGGCTCTTTCAAAAAATGACCTTTCCAAAGTTGCCTCCTCTGGTCTGGCAGTTTCCAGATGTGTACAACAGTTGTGTCTTTCCTTTCCATCCTTTGACTTCCAGACTTAACGTAAAGGCAAGGTTGTGTGTTTAAAACATTCTCCCATCCAACATAAATGCATTAGATTTTTTGAGCTGATTGAGGAAATGTGTTAAGCCTTTACTATTACAATAAGTGATGTGGAGGGAAAAGAGGGAAGAAGCAAGTATAGATGTAAGTCTTTAGATCTAAGTGGAATAATACTTGTTAGAATGGAATCAAGAACAGGAGAAGCTCAGAGGAGCAGGCAGTTAGCAGAGATGATGGTATGGCCATCTCTTTCTACTGCGGCTTGATCAGATGGCTGCTGCCAGGTGACTGTTGTGAAGAGCACAAAATTAGCAATGGCAGAAAACTCCCATCCAGGCAACCCATTGGCTGGCTTGTATGAAGACACAAAGTGGAGGTTCTAGTGCTCCAGCTTCTCTATCATTATGGATATAATGAGCAGGCGGACAGGCAATGACAGTTTAATGTGGAGCAAGCTAGGATATTATTTGTGTAGCTGAAAGGGGAACTTTGGAGACAATTCAATGTAAGAATAAGAACACAGTCAGAAATCTATCTCATCCAATCTTAGCACAGTCAACAAAGACAACGTAATTGAGCAATTTGTAAATTATTTATTGCCAGTGAAAGCCTAATAGAATCAAATGATCTGATTCACTCAGGAAGAATGTTCTGCCCAACAAAAGGGTGAAACTGAAGAAATCAAGAACCTTTTCAAAAGCTGTGGAGCATTTCTCATAACAGCAAGGCCTGGCACTCATCCTAGAGCACAAAGAGGCTTCGCTTCTATAAATTAATAATCTGAAACTGGCAATGACAAAGCAGCCTTGTTTTTCAAATTGCTTTCGATAATGTGAACTCTCAAGCACAACATCTTTAGCACTTTTTCTAACACAGGGGTAGGATTCATGCAGCCCTCCAGATGTTGCAAGATTGAAAATTCTAGCAGCCTAGCCAACATAGCCAATAGTAAGGAATGTTGTTAAGTTATGGTCCAACAAGATCCCACTTCTGTTCTAGCTATTCAGTAGGAATTCTATATATGCAGAATATCTGTATACAGTCTTTGTTGAAATCAACATGGAGATGAAGAGAGAAAGAAAAACCTATTAACTTTAGTAAATTGCCAAATATTTGACTTTTCACATTGCATTTCAGGAGAACCACTGCAGAAGGCTACTTGCCACAACATTTTTTGTCTTATTGTGCACACTGGCTGACAATCCCATGTTCTTCTGGAGGCAAGACTGTTGCCTAGAGCACAAAATATGTGGGCACCTCTACACAGCCCCTCTGTCTAATGAGCAATTGTGTGAAACACAGACTAGTGTTATTCATGAAGGGTAGGACTCATGAGGTAATGGCATAAAATCAGGTGGTGGGGCATCCAAAGATTTTGAAAATGACTTAAACAGTATCTAATTTAATCTCATACCAATGCAGGAAATCCAGTAGTATGACATTCCTGAAGTGAACATGCAGTTTCTGCTTAAAAATTTCTAATAAAAGAGTGTCCATCATTTCCCATGGCAGTCTGCTCTATTTTTTAAACAATTTGTACTGTCAGGAAGTTCTTCTGATCAATAACAATTCTTAGAATTGTTAGAATTCTATTATTAGTTTCATTGAGATTGGGTAGTAGGGATCATTTGTTTTAAAAAAGAAAAGTAGTTCTTGTGTTTAGTATTTTCTTTTAAATTTTAAAGCTGTAACCTGTTGGTTTAGGACCCAAACTTTAGGTCCTTCCTTCTGCGTGATAGTTCTACAAATATTTAATGATAGCTATCTCATCAGCTCTTCTTCAGCTTTCTTCTCCAGGTTAAACAAACTCAGCTTTTTATCCTTTCCTCCCAGGGCTTGTCCTCAGGTCTCTCACCACCTTTGTTGCCTTTCTCTGGACACATTCTGGTTTGTTGTTGTTTTTCCCCCAATGTGCATTACAATTTTTATAAGGACTGCCAATATAATGTATTTGAAGTGTTCTGAATTGCATAGAGGCTTCATGTATTATTACTGTATTCATTTACAATACTGTTTCTATTTCACTTTGTAGATCCAACAGAGATACTCAAACAGTCAGCAAAATCTGAAAAGCAAAAATGCAAATCAAAATAAAAAAATTAAGAATAGTCCAATAATAAATAATAAATGGTATAAATACAATTGAGAAAAAAATTAAAAGAACCAGAACTATCTAAGAATATTTTAAACAGTAATATAATTATTGGATGGCTGACAGGGAAATGTTTGCAAACAATGGTGGAACCAGAAAGGAAGATGATCAGAATCTTGTATAAACTTACTCAAATAAATAACTTCTCCTGGCCTGATCCCTGCAAAACCTAATCATAACTGTTTATTATTCACTATCACTACTTAGTTTTGACTCTATTGCCACAACAGTAACTCACCGCTCAACCGACTGTACTGGGCATCAGCTACTTGAGGAGAAGGAGGCTTTTCTGCCAATGATCAGAGTATGGTTCAATGATGTTTCTGTCAGGGTTTCTTCTGGGGAGGGGGAGGTTATGTTAGATGAAGTTACTTAGTTAAATATTTAATTATAAGCTGATACAGGATTCCAGAAATAGCAATTTCACATATGTGATACCATCCCCTTGTGTGTTACCATTGAACAATACTGCAGAAGGTTGCAGCATGAGGAACGAATATCATCATCATCGTCATCATCATTACCACCACCATCATTTTTATTACAATTTTGCCATCCTAATTTTCTAGATTTCCCTATCTAGTATTTTTAGTTCTGCTTGAGTCCAGTCAGCACTTCCAGCATCATCTCAGATAACTGGCACAGCCCAAGAATGTATGACTTGGCTTATATTTCTGCCATTAAGTTCTGATATGAAAACTTGGTATACTATTTTTATATACAGCACACTATGTTATTTTTCATTCTCTTGTGCTAGAAATATGGCTTGCAATATTTCCAAATATTTGTAATTTTCATTCTGACTAAGGCTTCTGATATTTCCATCTAGGAATTTTATGCTGCTATTACAATAGCATTATTATTAAAGATGATGACATGGTAATAGCAATATTCTATTAATTAACAGAGAGACTTACAGCAAGACTTGGAATATTGTGCTATTTGACAAAAATATCCATGTACCTCTGGTCTTATAACACTGTAGGCTGGTAAATGGTAGGACCACTGTATTTCACATACAGTTAAAAAAAATGAATCTGTAGGATTCTTCAGGGAGTCACTTGTGGTGTGGTGGTTTGTATGTTGGACAGGACACTGGGAAATCAGAGTCTGAATCCCTCTTGCCATGGAAACCCACTGGGTGACCTTGGACAAATCATACTCTCTCAGCCTTAGAGGAAGGCAAGAGCAAGCCCCCTATGAAAAAATCATGTGATAGGTTTGCCTTGGGGTCACCATAAATTGGAAATGTTACACAACCGTAAAAAGGAATCTGCCATGATAATGTTTTGGGAGGAATGGGAAAACGTTGGCTCATGGGCCACATGTGTCCTGCCGCTTTTTTTCAATCCTCTAGAAGATCTACAAAATCCCTGCTCACCCAAATTTGAATTAAAAATAACTGGCTGGAATAACAGTCCCAAAACATGCTTAAAAAGACAAGTTGGTTCAATTAGATTTGCTTTCGACTACCCTGATAATCCCACTCTTCCACAAATCACAAATCCTGTAAGACATTGCAACACATACAGGAGATCTGAAATAAAATGCAGTGTGTCAGAGGGATGGGGTGGGGTAAAGATAGGCCCCCCCAGCCCAACTTATTTGCTTATTTCTAGCTTATGGAATACCAATCGTCCCATATTCAGCTAGGTCTCTTTCCCAATAAATAGTAGCACTGCTAGACATAAGGGTAGAACTTTGTTTTTGAATATATATATATATATATATATATATATATTTTCAATAACTACAACTCCAAACCATTCCACTTGTTTTTAATTCTGTTGAATTCAACACAGAGTTTATTTAAGTGTTAAGAAGGGCTATGCTGGAGTATCCAGTCCAACATTCTGTTAACACAATCAAGCAGACACCTTTAGGAAACCCAAGAATAAGACGTGTGAGCTTAACCATAGTATGAGGGAGAATAAATGATTTTGAAAGCATTTCCAGAAGACAAAGGAGCCTGAACATGAAATCAAATTCCAACCTGTCAAAGGTTTTGGGTATCTAAGTATGTATTTTAAACATACATTTTAAATGATAGCCTATAGAAGAATGTTTTATGTAGAGAAGTATAAATACACACATTGGCCAGAATGTTGTAACAAAAAATAACTGTACGTAGGTTTTCTCAAAATAAAATGTCCCCCCGGAGATGAAATACTTACAAAAGGCAGACACCAAGACTGGAGCAGACAAAATGCCTTATTCGGAAGGAAAACTGCTGCAATTTGGAGATACATTGAGATAATGTGCTTTCTTTATGCAAGAGCTATTTCTGGACTTTTTCTTTGGAATTAAAAGAAGCCTTTAAGCCATAGCTCAGAGCTCATACATGCTAGAGTACATCCACGGTAATGGGAATGCTTTGTAATGAGCAGAATGTGGACTGGATCTTCATCATTTCTCAGCTCTCTCATATTTGCAACATTCTTTGATATGCTCCAAACAGATTACCATTGTAGGGTGAACTCAAAGTTCATTTGGACAAGTAATGCAGAGCATGAGCATGAAATGCAAGAAAGTAAACTTCAAAAGCTTTTTAAATAGTATTCAATTTTACTTGAGGCATGCGGTCTGTTTTCCACCCAAACCTGTGCCAAAAAAAGAGAGCCCTTGGTACAAGCTGTTATGTGGATTTTTCTGATCTTATAATTGCAGCTGCCAGAACACTCGTGCTCCATTCACAAACCATAAATGCTTAAGATAGCTTGCAGATAAATATTGCTGTTTCTTATCTCTCACATAGAACTTTGCACCTGGACACACAAAAGTAAAACTGGGACTCAGGTTCAAAGTAGCATTATCAGTTGTCAAGATTCAGATGGCACCCCTGTTCTCTTGTTTCATGCATTGAGATTCACACTTTATATCTTACTTACTTTCCCTTCACTAGAAGAAAGGCTTCACTTAACAGATAGAGAGAGAGAGAGAGAGGGAGGGAGAGAGAGGGAGGGAGGGAGGGAGGGAGGGAGAGAGTCTTCACCTTCATTTGTACAATACACTTATGTATTGTGGTCAATAATATTAGACTGGGACTTGGTCATCTGGGTTCTAATTTTGAGGTGGATGCTCATTGGGTGGCTGTGGATCTGTCATTCTCACTCTTTACCTGCCCTTCCCTCACCTCACCTCGGTTATCTGTTCTGTCTTGTTCTGCCTTTTATGAGAAAAAAAGTGTAGTGGGAGAAAAGCTTGTATGAGATCGTTGTACGAAAGGCAAGATATAAGTATAGCTGAGTCACTAAATTGGAAACTACAAGAATTGGTGAATATAGATGTTTTTCTAACCATTTTTAGAAATCTTGGACACCATTAGGACCCCATTACAATTACGTGAGAGTTTATAAGTCATTTTTGAGAAAATCTAGGGAAAAAACCCACACAAGGTAAACAAGAAGCCTGATGATGTAACTGATATGCAGATGAATTTAGAATTAAATGATGAAAGGTTTGTGAATAACCAAAGTCACAAAAATAACTCCCAGGATGGAATTCTGTTCAGTAGTTCACTAAGGGAGCAGCAGAACATCTGAGAGGAAGGGCAGCTGGCAACCATCCAAACATTCCTTCCCCTTTTAATAACCAACAATCCTACAGACCCTTTTTTGGAAAATAACTTTCTCCCTCTCCTCCATCCACTCAGTTCTCAGTTTGCAGGGATCAGTCCATTCCCACCACTTGACATATATGCTAAGTCAGTAGTGTTGAGACTGTTAAGTATGCTGTGAATCAAAAAAGGAATATTTTCTCCATAATCCTCCTCCTTCCTACGATACCAGTAACAGATTTTGTTTTCTCTTTTACTCAGATGGATTGCCAATTTAATTCACTCCATGCACAATATATTTTAAATTTGTTAGTTTGTTTGAAGTGTTTATATGCCATGCTGTATTCAAGACTTCTTGATGATCTCTAGACTAAAACAAAACAAAACCAAATATTAAACAATAAGAACATAAACAACTGGCAGATGTAAGCGGGCTTAAAAATCAGAGAGTTTGAAACACGCAAAATAGTACAATATTTTTAAATGCTTGTTTACATTAAAAAATATAGTTTTGCATGAGTCTTAAAAGGTAGCAGCATTGGCTCCAGTTGCAAAAGGCATCTATCTCATAGCTAGGGGCACTACTACAGAAAAAGCACTTTTTCTGATTGTAAGATATCTCAGTTCTGATGGAGGTGTGATTTGGAAAAGGGCATCGTCTGATTACCTTCACATGTAGATACACTGGTATGGGAGGAGTCATTCCTCTGAATACTTGTGTTACCTTGTTTATCGGGGGTCCCGGGAGGGACACCTAAATAACCTTACAACTACACAAGATGGGGGAAATTAGTCAAGAGCACTGGTTGGCACTATGAGAGGGAGGGTAACGCAGCAGGATCTTGTAACCCAATGTTTATGGGGTCAGGTCAAGTCAAGAAGCAAACCGTGTCGAAAATAATGAATGATCTTTATTAAATACAGGCACACAATGTAAGCAACACATGCACACAGATAACTAAGGAAAATAAAGGTGTGAGTATGATAGCGGGATTTTCAGAGGGATAGATGATTCGGGTGATACGAGACCTGTTCCTGAAGCCCGGAAAGAAGATAGAGAGCGATGCTGGGGTTCGGTGTATCTCAGCACGTGGAGCTGAGGAGAAGCTCGCCAAGCAAAGCAGCAGCAAGTCGGTCTGGAACTCGGGAGCGATCCGAGTATGGTCTCCGGAATCAGGGGTTTTTATAGAGGGAAACGTGACTGGAGGCTATGCCGTACTTGGGGAATACAATGCATTTTAGGAGCAGGATAAAGCTTTGGAAAGGTCAGAATTTAGCATGATTGAGTTAAGTCCGAACTGATAGAGTTAGCCAGTATGCAAATACTCAGTGATTGGCAGTTGAGTATTCAGCTTGCCAGATTGCCTGCTCGGGGCAGGAAGTTCTTTGTAAATAGTGTGCATACATAATGAAGGTGTTTGCAGAGAGGTCTCCTAAAGCAAGGATCTGGCTATTTCTGGCCTGCCTGGGCGGAGAATGGAATGTTCAGCAATTAGTGGCCGAGCCTAGTCCTGTGCTTGTCCGGGGGCCTCTCAAACACGTGGAGAGGGATGGTCAAAGAGAGCCAAATTATTGATATCAAAATGATATCCAGGGGTATCTCCAAGTAGGCCTAAACTGCAGTAACACTTGAATACATACATAAGCCATTTAGGTGCTGGCACTTTGAGTCAGAACTAGAAGTGAGTAGGAAGGTAGTATATTGTGTGATATATTGTCTGAACAGTTTATGAAACCCTGGCAGATATATTCAGAACTAATGGAATCTTCTGAACATCTCAGTGGAATGTTACCCAAGCATGGATAAGGGTGAAATCCTATACACATTCACCCAAACATAAGTGTCATTGAACTCAATATAGTGGATTTCTGAGCAGATATGTGTAGGATTGCACAGCTGATTTAGATTTTTGTTTGTTTGTTCCTCCAAGTGGTGGTTGGTGGTTTTCTTGCCAGTGTGGCAATGGATCAGCTGTGGTTTTGCTAAGGTGCAATAGAATCACTGTCCAAGGTGTTGAACCTATTTTGGTGATAAGGTTCAGTGCATTGGAGAGCTGCCTTAGGCCATTTCTGCACCAGAGTGAGAGAGCGTTTCACCATGTGTTCTGAGCGGTGTTTTTTGACCCGAGTTACTCCGATTTTACCGGACTGTTATCTGCACGCCCTCTGGTTTCTGTTGAAGTAATGCAGTGAAAATTGTTTGCTGCTTCTGCTCAGTCAATTCTCATGAAACTCCCACCCTCCTCCCACTCCCTTTTTGCTCCACACCACCACCTGTGATTGGTCAAGTTTTTTAAAAAACCATGTTGCTATGTATCAGTGGAGGTATTTTAGTTTGTTCTGACAGAAGACAAGCCCCCAGCCATGTCTTGGAAATGTATATTACATGTTATAAAAAAAATCATATATTTTTAAAAATATAAATGAAAGATTTTCATGAGATATGTTGTGTGCCCATACATTTCATTATTACAATTTATGTATATGCCTGGATCTCTTATAAGGGGTTAGTTTAACCTCCAGTTTGCTGGTAAAACTGCTAGTAAAATTGCTAGTAAAATTACTGTGTCGCAAAATGATGCATGTCTAAAAAGTGTGTGACCAACATGAAAAGTTTGGAAAGCTCTGGTCTAGATAGCCAGAAATTGAAAAGCAACCATCCTGAAGATCCCAACGTATTTCATTGTATTCCAGCGCCCGCCCTATCTTTGAGGGGTGGAGACAGGAGAGGACAGAAATGATGCCAGGGAAAGGTGGGAATGCCCACAGAGAACCACCTCTGCATGTACTCCTTCCGCATGTTGTCAGAAATGCAGCCGAACTGGTTTCTGTGCTTTATATTGGAGTTTTTCTGGTTTTACAATACATCAGTTTTACGTTGATAGTAATTGTGCTAAGAGCTCAAACCATGCGAATCCGCAGAGGAAACATAGATACAAACTGGTTTAACATGCAGATGTAACAGCAAGAATACGATGCCAGTGAGATGTATTGCCCTTGTGTGGAAAAGGCGTTAGAGTTTCAACTAAAATCTGGAACAAATTCATGGCCCTGCTGACATGGAAGCCACAAGCCATTGCTGCTAGTTCATTCATTCCAGGTATTTATCAGCCACATTCTCTTTCTATTCATATTCCAAAGTGTTTATGACAAACTGTAATCAAACAACATAAAACAAATATAAAGCAAAAACCATATTATGTGTGCAAGTATGTGTTGGGATTGATCATACAATTCACGTAGTACATCAGCTGAGCATGCATTAAAAATAAACCCAAGAGCTGCTCATGTGAATGAACTTTTAGCTCATGATTCCATTTATGCAATGTGCTTTATGAATTACCATTACTCAGTCTGGTGTAAAATATCAAGCTTTACATTAATTACAGTGTTATTCAGAATATGAAAATCTGACTGCAGCATTCTTTAAGACAGAGATGAAAAGAATCCACCAAATCTTTGAAAGATTCATAATTTTCTAGGGGAGCAGGAGTGACTAATAGTTTCCAAACTTTTGGCTTGGCAACATGACTACCTATTCATTGCAGAAATTAACTTGGCTCATTTTTGATCCAGCTGCTCCATGCTGGTGATTGAACAAAAGAAGACTTCTGTGTCCAACATTTCAAGAACAGAATAGCTGGCTTTAAATCAACTCTCTTGACTAGAGTCTTTCTGGTCCTCTTTGAAGTAAGAACTTTTCAAAAACCCATACCCAAACCAACTGTGTTCTCATTCATGTCTTCAACTTTTTGTTCAAGAAATTGCCCTTCTTGGTCAAAGACTCTCTCTCTTCTGTGCATTTCTTAAGAGTGATTAACAAAAAGAATCTTATAAATGAATTAGCAAAATATTTCAGCTTCTGCCTTCTTCAATTGTTACAAATAAAATGAGCTGGTTCCAGGGTGATTAACTTCTGGGAACCAGAACAAACATGTTAGAAGCACTTTTTGTTAATATTTTTTTTCTGTCTCTTTGTGTGTACTTTTTATGCTTCAGCTCTTTTCCTGCTAAATATATTGATGCACTTTGTCATGAGTCTGTGTAAAACTGTAGAATATTTGCATTATTGCAAATATGTATTTCATATATTAAAAACAATTAAATATAGGAATTGTAATGTTTAATTTGAAAATTAAATATCAAATTTAAATATAAAATCATATTAAAAATTACACTTTAAATTGAAAATGAAAACATAAATTAATTATAAAATACTTAATATACTTTAAAGTTTAAAAGATATTTATATACTTTCAAAACTAAAAACATCTCCAATATCAACATTATTCGAAAATTTAAGTTTATGATGAAACATACTCACACATAAACAAACAAAATCCCCACATGAAAAAAATGATTTGAACATACTTTTAAGGAACCAAAGAAAAAACTATAGATCACAAAGTATTATACTACACTTCCAAAGAATGAGAGATACCCAGTTTCAGAAAAAAAGGGGAAATTGTTCCCAGTTTATTTATTGTTGTTTTCTGGTCTGGCCCTGGAGAAAGTTGGGTTCCAGGCATCAAGACAAGCCAGATGTTGTGGAATCTGGAAGAATTCCTGGTGAGCAAGATCTGCAAGATCTGAAACCGTACTGAAGTCTCTGGTAATAAGAGTCCAGAAGGCAATTCCCACACCCAATCTACTCTTTCCTACAAAATGGAAAGGATTAAATACCAGGCCTCTGGCTTGGGTGCACTACTCATCTGTCTCTTCAAGAGGTTGTGCCAGAGACACTTGCAACTTTGGTGTAATTGTTCATAGACCATGGAGCTCTTGGAAATGAATTGGTTGGACCTCTCTTGCTGCTCAGCTTGGGTGCCCCAAATATGAGTGTAGATGCAATGGCTTCTTGCTTTAGGGACTCTAGCAGGCTTGGTGGTTTCTGGTCCCCCATTGATATTTGGGTCTAGTGCCTCCTGGCGGTGGTAACACTAGTTTGCCAGCTTCTGGGTGTGTACTGAGGTCACTGTTGCACTATGGGGTCATATTTATATATATCTGCCATGATCCCAGAGCTCAACTCTGATCTGGACACAGAGTCAGAAGCTGAGATAGGTAGGTAGGTAGGTAGATAGATAGATAGATAGATAGATAGATAGATAGATAGATAGATAGATAGACAGACAGAGATACAGATATAGAGACAGAGTGATATATATCTAGAACCATCAATGTAAGTGGCACTGCACAGATACAAAACAATAAAAACATATCCTTTTCAACAGCATACAGTTTAATAAGACTGTACATGTTGTGTGTACAGGGAAAGCAAAAAAGGAAACTACAGCCACAGATCCAATCAAAATAAATAGAAAAGCAGGATGGAATGAGTCAAGATGCTTAAACAAACTGCAAAGATGACTGTAAGCTTGCACATATTCTGTCTCCAAACAGAAAAAACTCAGCACAGGATAAGAGCAGCCCTCCAGTGCCATATTTTCTACTTCTACACCTCCCTCCCTCCCACTGTCACTGTGACTGATGGATTTTCTTTGAGAAGAAAAAGCAGATTGTCCGGCTCTGATGCTAGACTAGGATTCAGCTGAAGTCTGGAGAGCTGACATCCTTAAGCTCCTCCTCTGTTAAGAACTCTCTGTAACCTCTTCTAGCTGCTAGAAAAAAGGAAAACTAATAAACAAACATAAGTTTGGGGCCTATTCACTTCTATTACATTTGGTTTATCACAAAAAGGGAATAAAACTGATAGGCACCAGTTATTTCATTTTCTGAAATGGATGTGTGCCTTCAATATCAGAAGCAATATGTGGACTTTTTTTTCTTATGTACCTCTCTTTTAATGCTGTTGAGAGTTTTCCCTTTGTTTGATGATTTCTTTATTCTGTGGTCTTCATTTCTTGTTATGGTTTATATTTTTTAATTTTGTGGTTTTGTTTGCATAAAATGTCCAAAAAACAAAACAAAATAAAACCCCAATTGTGGGACAACTGTGGCATAAAATACTAAGCAAGCACTTTCACAGGCTCTTTGGTTGATTCATGAGGTGTTGTTATTTTGATGGCTTTGTCTAAACTTAATCCGTTATCTGTAACTCATTCTTTTTGTATTTCAGTAAGATTTCATACATATGGACCTATCCTTATATATTATCATTTTTTTTGCAAAACCACAATCCTTTATTAATAATGCAGCTGGGCTACCTAACTCATCAATTGTTTCAGAAGGGCCTTGACTGCTTACACAGAAAGAATTTCTCTCTTTTCTCTCTTTTGTACCATTTCTTTTTTGTCTGTAATATGGGTTAGATAATCCAAACAGGGTTTTTCCTGTTTACTTTTGTAATCCTTCTGCAAATATCCCTGCCTTTTGGACAAAAGCATATTAGAAAATAAAAAAGTTTTTGTAGGCTGTAGGCTATTCCTGGAAAAACAAATTGGCTTCATCTGCCTCTTTAGTCCAGTTCTCTTCAAACTCTTTGTTTCAAAATATGTAAGAAATAGTTCAGTATCTAACAGATTCACTACTGTGAATGTATGGCATCCTACCATGGCACCATTTGTTGTCATGTTGACTGTGACTGTTTCATTAAAGAGGTCTGTTAACCTGCTGGAGATTCTTCCAAGAGAAGGAATGAATCTGGAGAGAACAGTGAAGAATTAAGTTGCTCTGGCAGAATGCAATAGAAACAGAAACAAAATCTGTAGCAGTGATGATCAGAGAACATATCCTTATGTGTTGTCTGTAGTTGTAGGACTGGACTGGAAATGAAGGTGGTTGTTGTTGTGTGACTTCAAGTCATTTCCAACTTATGGAGACTCTAAGGTGAACGTATCATGGAGATTTTGAGTTGAGAGTGTGTGGAGTTGAGAGTGTGTGATGTGCCCAAGGTTACCCAATGGGTTTCCATGGCCAAGCAGGAAATTGAACTCCGGTCTCCAGGGTAAAAAGTTTGAGAAAAGCTGTCAAGCAGCATGAGTAGTAAATATGTGCCACATGCTTCATGTTGTCTAATGGCAGTCTATGAATATCATAGGCCATTTCCGCACAACACTCTTATAGCGCGATGATTCCACTTTCAACCTCCTATGGAATCCTGGGGTTTGCAGCTTCAGGAGGGGCCGGCTGGCTGGCCTGGCTGGCCCCTCCCGGAACTGCAAACCCCAGGATTCCATAGGAGGTTGAAAGTGGAATCACTGCACTATAAGAGTGTCGTGCGGAAATGTTCATAGGGTTTTCTTAGGCAAGGAATGTAGTATTAACCAAGCTTGATCCTGCTTAGCACTTGAGATTAGATTAAATGGGATATAGTGCCTTCAGGGTATTTAAGCTACTACTGAGAACTTTAAGCAAGTTAATACTAACCCCAGGTCAGGATTTCTCATCTTGGGTTCCCTGGAACACCTGGGTTTTGAAAGAGGCTACTAGGGGTTCTGTGAGAGATTGTAACTGAAAAAGAAGGAAAAAAAAGACTGTTTCTGGAGTTGTAGATACAATAACTTTAATGCAGGGGTTCCCTAAGACCTGAAAAACATTTCTACGTTTTTTTCAGGGTAAAAAGTTTGAGAAAGACTGTCAGCCAGCGTGTGTACTTGGAATTATGTTGTACAAGGATGTATCCTGTCCCCGCCACCACCACCCCCACCATATATGAACCAGCTAGAGCTTTAAGATCCTCAAGGAAAGGCCTTCTCTCAGTCTTGCTACCATCCCAGGTTCGCCTGGTGAGGACACAGAAGACAGCCTTCTCATTGGCTGCTCCCAACCTCTGGAACTCCTTTCTTCAGGAAGCTAGGCTGAACCTCTCCTTGTTCTCCTTTTGCTGGCAGGCAAAAACATTCTTATTTAAGCAGGCTTTTAATATATAAGCAGGTAAGCTTTTAATTTATCAAGATGTTTTTAAAAATTTTGCAAGTTGTAAAAATCCTTTTATATGCTTTTAAAAATATTTTAATTGTTTTATATGTTTTATTAATGTTTTTAACTTTTTTGGAAGCTGCTCTGGGAGAAAGGTGTCATATAAATATAATATATGCACAAGAATGACTATGGGGGCTTCCCCTATGGGGGACTATGACTATGGATCCAGTGTGGCTCCATTTTCCTGCAAGCTGGTCAAGTTCAGGGATGTGCCTAGGCATGGCCCAGATGCCTTCCAGCATCTGGTAAAGAAAGAGAAGGCTTACATTGGCAGCAGAATCTGCCCCTTCTTTTGTTTGTAAGAGCAGCTGGGATGTACCTGGATGCAGCCATGTGCCACAGCAGAGCATAGGATAATAGGAGAATGGAGTCATGCCTGGAAAAAGAGCACCAGGGAGCAAACAGGGCAAGTAAATCACTGTTCCCTTCTGATGATGGCATAAGTGCATCAATAGAGGTCTACGCTCTACCAATGAGCTTGTACCCCTCTGATGGCAACATAAATACACTGGCTCAAATCCACACAGTCGCCATGTGTATGAAAGCCTATTCATAATGGCACAGCTAAGCAGATTTGCCTTGGTAACTCACACATAGCTATTTCTGTGGGACATTTTGTTTGAGACACCCAAGAATCAAACATAGGAAATTAATTGGTTCATAGGCAACAGACAATGGGATGTGTGCCAGGAATATAAGGCACAAAATTAAACATATTCAACAAAAATCAGTAGAGCAGGATTCAGTGTCGAGGAGGCTGGCTTGCATTTGAAAAACTAGGCCATAGTTGGACACGACTGAAATTCAATAGAATGGATGAATCTCACTTTCTTTGAGAGGGAAAGTCTCAGAGCAAAGAAACGGGATCTACAGCTACTGAATGTGAGCAGTAAAGAAGAAGAGAGGGAGGGAGAAGACCAAAGGGATCTCGTAGCGGTTTGTTTGAACTCCAGCAGAGTACAGCAGCTGTTTCCTGTGCACAGCCACAGTGTCTCAAGAGGACAGCTGGAGCCATGGGGTCTCCTGAGATCAAAATGTTCAGTTTCCAGCACCTTGTGTGCTACCAGGTCATTCTTGCTTCCTGTTTCATTTTCCCCACCCCTACATCTCAAGATTACATTCTGTGCCACAGTCTTCTGGAGGACTCTGGTAGGCAAGAATGGGGGTGAAACAGGAAAAATACTAGTGTGTGTGTGTGTGTGTGTGTAGGGTGGGGGGAAGGAACCGCACAACAGGGAAAAAAATAAATTGAGAGCCTGCCCACAGCCCTTGCCACTGAAGGCAAAGACTGCAGTAAATTGGGCCAGGCTTTCAGAAAAAGCTACCTTTTGCTGTTCCTCTCTGTAGAGATGTGCTGGGGATTTGTTTAGTTGGATATATTTGTAGCTACTGCTACAGTGATGGTATTCTATGTACATTTCCTCTTCTGAAGAACTATTTTTCATGTTGGCTTGTTGAAGTTGTATTGCTGGTTCCTTACCATGCTTAAGTTTCGAAGTACTATGCTGACCCCAGGAGTCTGCCCCATATTGGACTTTATTTTTCTTGACTTTTCCTCCATATACCATGACCCTGCCATGCTACATGGCATGGAACGAACAGTGTGCCTCTCAAGGCATCAGAGCACATGCAGCTGGAGGAGGATGTTCTTGTAAGTACAGGTTCTTGTAAGTGCAGCGCCAGGCCAACAGAAGGTCATTGGGCTGCCTGCATCCATAGATACTGGTTCTGAGTGCCTTGTTTTATTTTTAAAGCAGAGCTAGGTGGAAGCCGCTTTTTCAGAATAAAAGATGCAGATAACTAAAATACATCCACCCATTGAAAAGCCTCAGATGTGCAATTACAGCCTCCACATCCTCCATCAGTCAGAATGATGATTACAGAGGAGTGTGCTCATGGCCAGCAGCTCGTTGCTTCAGCAAAGCAAGGCACCATGTTCTCCAAACCATCGCACACTGCAAGCCTAATTGCTGGGGAAGGCAGGATTTATTTTATTTTCTGAGCTATATTAATCTGAGTGCGGAAGTTGTTATCTTTGCAACAAATCATTTCCAAAGTTGTTGATTTAATTATAGTCATGAGCTGTGTGGCACATTAAAGACTAACATGTTCATTGTGGCATAAGCTTTTGAGGATGAGAACCCATTGTATCAAATGGATGAAGTTCTGCCCTTGGCTGGTTTAGCAATATAGGCCATTTCTGCCCTACATTGTTAGTGCTGCTATTCCACTGTCAACATCCTGTGGAATTCTGGGGTTTATAGTTGACTGAGGCCAAAGAGCTCTCTGGCTGAGAATTCTAAGTGCCCCTCCCTAAACTACAAACTCCAGGATTCCACACAATGTTGAAAGTGGAATAATAGCACTATAACAATGTAGTGCAGAAATGGCCATAGATAGACATACATGTATACTTGATGCGGAAAAGGGAATGATACGGTCCTTCTAGCTAGGGCATGCCAGACCCAGAGAAACAGGGACAGCTCAAGGGGCTTTGTTGCCTAACTGGAGCAGCAAATGCACTCTCCTTCCCAGCCAAGGTGAGTAACACCCAAAGGTTCATCTTGGCACATTAGGCAGAATTCCACACATGCATCTTTTCCTTCTAACTGGCAATAAAAATGAAATCAAAAGAACTTATTTAATTAACCATTTGTAATCTTTTAGTGACACACAGCTTCTGGCTGGCCCTGTGCAAAAACAAATGAACCAACCAACACCAAAACAACTCCCCCCCTTATCTAGTCCTCAATTGAATCCAAAATGAACAGAGTCAACTTTGCTTTCTTGTTTTCATTCATTAGTTTTATGCTGGAACCTTCCTTCTAAATTTATTTCTCTTGAAGAGTTTAATCTTACCAGATTTATTGCTCCTGGGGAAATAGTGTTGCCAGATCTCAGGGCCTGGTCTTCAGTTTTCATGGGTCATTTCTAGGTGGGGGATGAAGATGCAAGCCCTTCAGTTTTGCTGGGCTGGCCACTGAGGAAGTGGAAAGGGCTGTGGGCAGATCTCTAGCTTGGCTAGTAGAACAGCAGCCTGGTACAGTTTTGCAAGGCTTAACTGATTAATTGCTGCAACATGCAAAGCCTGGGGTAGGGGTTTCTATGTATTTACTTAGCTTCCTCCTTTCCTCTCAGTTGTTCTGGCACCAGGGCTCATCCTTCACTCTGCTCTGCATCCATCTTCTGGCTAGAAGCAAGTAATGTGCCTTCAAGTCATTTTCAACTTATGGCAAGCCTAAGGTGAACCTATCGCTGGGTTTTCATGGCAAGATTTGTTCAAAGGGGGGTTGCCTTTGTCTTCTTCTGAGACTGAGTGAGTGTGAATTTCCCACAGTCACCTGGGCTGAGTGAAGATTCAAACCCTGGTTTCAGAGTTGCAGGTGAACACTCAGAACACTACACTGCACTGGCAAGTAGACAAAAGATAATGTAAAAGACTTACTGGCACTTTCCCCTCACAGAAATGCAGAGTTCTGGGATTTTTGATACTTCTGGTTGCTATCTTGAGAAAGGAGGGGTAGGAGCAAAGAGAGCACCTGACCAATCAGCAGCCATCACACAAAAGAATGTGCAACCATATAGTATAAAGGACACACCTCCAGCAGTGGGAAGGGACTGTGCTCACCCAAAAGGGAAAAAAAGTCCATTTTAAACACAAGTCTTGCAAGCCTGGGGTGAGGAATGCAAAGGACGGAAGGGGGAGGCAAGCCTTGCGAATAATCAAATTTGTGAAGGTCAAACCTGAGAATGTGGAAGGACTGTACAGATAAATGGGTCCTAGAACAAATTAAGACTGAACTCTTCATAGAAACCAAGATGACTAAACTGAGATTGCCATACTTTGGACGTCTCATGAGAAGTCAAGATTCACTAGAAAAGACAAAAATGCTTGGTAAGGCAGAAGACAGTAGGAAAACAAGGAAACTGCATTACAGATGGATAGATTCAATCAAGTAAGCTATGGCCCTGAATCTGCAAGACCTGAGCAGGGCTCTTGATGATAGGATGACTTGAGCATCTCTCATTCATAGGGTCACCATAACTCAAAGTTGACTTGATGGAAGTTAACAACAACAACAAAAACTGCCAGTCCCAGGATTCTGTAAAATACAGCTCATGGCAATTAAAGTGGAATCATAGCACTATGATTATATTATACCACTGTGTATTGTTGAAAGACCTATAGTTAGAAAAGGATCCTCATTTCACCCCCAGTCCATCTATTTCTGTCATACTGTGCACCTGCAGATGATAAGAGCTATGAAAGACGTCAAAGAATAGAATCCAATCTCTTGAAATTCTAAGTGACATGAGAAGTCCTTTATCCAAATCTACTTACTGGAAAGATCTCCTTATTAAGTGACAGCCCATAGGTGGGGCACATAGAGAAGTTAAATGGAAGAGGTATAGCAATTTACTCTTATGTTATTCTAAGGCCCTTTCTGCACGTGGGAAAGGAACTGCGCAAAAACGGGACTCACCAGACTTCTTCAGTGTCTGGGCGACTCCGTCGGGATGAGGAGCAGTGGGAGTTCATCGCTCCCCACTGCTCCGGCATCCAAAATGGTGGCTTCCGGTTGATGGAGGCTCTCCACTAACCGGAGAAGCTCGCCAGCCTAAAGCCCACCCCCGGCAGATCTGCAGGCACGCACTAGTGCGTGCCTGCAAATCTGCACCAGAGCATGGCGACGGAGCGGCACAGGGTTGCGTGCTCCGTGCTTTTTAAAAACCTCTTAAAAGAGGTTTTTAAAAGCACGCTGCGCGACCAGTTCCAGTCACTCTGGAGTGGACTGAGGTGCAGAACTACGAAAAGTAGTCCGCCCCAGTCCACTCCATGGTGCAGAAGACCTCCGTCGGAGGTCGCTCTGCACCGTTTTAATAGGCCGGTGCAGAAAGGGCCTATGTCTCAAAACACTAAATAGAATAAATTAAACTATAAACAGAGTAAGTCTTGGGGCCCTTTCACATTACACATAGGGCTATAACTGTGTAAAGTCAAAGGGCCCCAAGACTTTGCACGCACTTTGCATATATAGAACTAAGATTCCACTTTCATTGCTATGGAATTCTGGGATGTGCTGTTTAAGGGGGCATTTAGAATTCTCAGCCATATAGTTCTAGTGCCTCTCCAAACTACAAACTCCAGGATTCCACAGGATGTTGCCATGGTATTTAGAGTGGAATCACCATGCTATATTATGTCATGTGAAAGGGCCTTGGCAAAACTGCAGCAAAAGACCAATAGCCTTAAATACAGGTTTCCCCCACTTATTGACAGTTTAGGGACTGGAGCACTATCAGAAAATGGAATTGGTTGAAATGCAGAACCCATGCACTGTCCTGTAGGGAACATGAAGGACTTACAGAGGCTCACTTAGGACCAACCACACATGCGCTGCTTGCAAAATCTCTCAGCTGGCTTAGCTTCTTCCTCCCAGATCAGTTTATAAGCAGGGTATGTGTGTGAGCAGTTCCAAGTGAGCCTCTATAGGCAAGCAGAACTGATAAAAGAGCAGATCCCTGTCAAATTAATGGAAATTGTCCTTAATTAGGAATTGTCGAAGGAGCGAGCCATCAGACAATGGGGCATTAAATGGTGAGGGTTTCCTGTATAGCTGTCTTCTACTAATATGCCAAGGCATTCACAGTGTTAGTTTGCAGTTGGGAATTAGACATCACCTGCAGTGGAAAACAAAGAAAATATCCCCACCTCTTTTTATAAAGGAAACAAATGACAAGGGCAGACATGGAATTATAACCTCACAGAGCTGGGGAATTGCCCCCTGAAGCTGAAATGGTTCATGTGGCTTGTTTGAATATCAGTTTTTTTTCCCCTGCTGGTGCAGCTTAATTTAACAGAAATCCCATGAGAGCAGTCTATGAAAGCAGAAACAGACATCTAAAGCAGCAAAGGGGTGACTATCTAGATTCAAAGTTCAGAGGAGTGATTTTAAGTAATTACTGCTGGGGTATGGAGCTGTCAGTTAAGCTAATCAAGGTCTTTCTTGCCAGAAAGAACTGTTCTGAGGTGTGGAGCATTTCTTATCTGTATGATTCTGAAGATTAAAGGAAGTAAGGTTATTTTCCCTTGCACAGCAGGATGTGAACTTTGCAGAAGACAAGTACTGACTTTGCAGTTAGAGATATCCTCTGGGCTCAAAATGATTGGCCATCCCATGCATATTTGCTCAGAAATAAGTGTTCAGTGAGGCTCAATTCAAGGTTAGTTGGTTTAGGATGGCAACTTAAATACAGGGGTATAATTGCAAGAAGGAATAATAGTGATGATTTGATCTTATAAATGGGTAGAAGTCGTTTTAGGCACAGCTGAAGTTCCACCCACCTGCTTTTGCAGCAGAAATGGGAGACTTACAGCCCCCTTGCTAAATCTGACACCCCTTCTTCTCCCAAAGCTCCTCCCCCTCAAGTAAGATTGGGGAGGAGCTACAGCCTTGTTCTTTGAGGCTGTGGTTCAGTCTGTCCTGCTTCTTTTTCCCTTGTGCGCTCTCTGTCACTCTGTCTCTGTGTATGTGTGTGTGTGTGTGTGTGAGAGAGAGAGAGAGAGAGAGAAAGTGGGTCATGACACAGCCAGTATTTTGAGCAGTGGGACATCAAATGCGTTGTGGAGGAACTGCTAACTGACTTTCCAGATGCAGCCAGAGAGATAAGCATGGGGTGATTATTTTATATCTCTCTCTGCATAGTGAAAGGCAAAATTGAGCCAGACAAGATGACATGAGGGGTATAGATTTGGGGAGAGGGAGATGGCCTTCAGGGGGAGCAATCCTTCCACTGATATCATCCAGACCTCTAGATTCATTTGTCCTCTAGGACTGATCTGGTTCTCCACCCTTTGTTTCGCAGGTTTATAGAGGAATATTTGCTGTAGGTAATGGAAATTTCAGGATGTTGTATTACTCCTGACTTTAGTAATTCAAACACAGCCCCTTAGGGGCCAAGCAAAAGCTCTAATGAATTTCTCATTTTCTGTTCTCCTAGTTCTTAGCTGAATTACAGCACCAGAGGAGCAGTGGGAGAGAAGAAGCATAGATGTTGAAGTAAATAAGTGGGCAACACAGAATAATAGTGTTTGAGAGTCAACAGAACCTTAAATCGTTATTTTCGTGATACATACACATCCTTCCTTTCCCCAGACTGGGACTCTAAGTAGCTTACAAAAATGAAAATAGGTACACAGATAGATAAAAACATACACAATGTTTTTGTTTAAATGTAATTAAACTAGCTATAAAATTTAAAATGATTAAAACATATCAAGAAAAAATGCAACGAATAAAAAGAGTGTAGCACACTATTAAAAGTCCGTTTCATATAAAACAACCAGTTCCCCAGAGTTTGTTGGAATGAAAGAAGCTGTCTTTTTTTTACAGTAGAATAATGAGGAAGAAACCAGTCTAGCATCCCTGGAAAGAGTTCTAGAGACCAGAAGCAGCCACCAAGAAGGCCCTGTGCTGTGTTCCCACAAAACATGTCTGTGAGAGTGTTGGAACTGAGAAAAGTATCTTCCCACAAATCTCAGAGTCCAGGCATACTCATTTGGGAAAACCTGGACCCTTCAGATAGGCAGAACATAAGCCATATGCCATAATCAGAACTTTGAATTGTCCCAGGAAAGAGATTGCTAGCCAGTGGAGCATGAGAGTCAGGATGCATACCAGTTAAGAAAGCAAGAGATGTAGGGTAGAAACCAGAAAGCTAGGACTGGACCAAGATATTAGGCTTGAGGATGATGTACAAAGGCCAAATCTGTTCAACACAGGAGATACATAGAGTTATTTCTTGAACAGAAAGGAAATGTTTCAGGGCCCAGGAGCAACAGACAAGAGCCTGGCACCATACACCCCAGCACCTACTACCTGGGGCAGGCACTCCACTCCATCTAATGATAGGGTGATCTGACAGAATAGTTAGTGTGATGGCCAGAACACACTGTGCAAACTGCAGAGCTAGAAATAGGGAAGGGATTGGACAGAAGAGGCGGAAACTGTGAGTGGAAGAGAACAGCAATAGGAGAAATAACTCGAATTAAAGAGTTGGAAGGGACTTCCTCGGCTATTGAGTCCAATCCCTGGCTCAGTGCAGGATCTCCAGCTAAAGCATCCCCAGCAAATAGCTGTCCAGCCTCTTCTTGAAGATGTCCAGAGAAGGAGACTTCTCTAGGCAATTGGCTCCATTGCCAAACTGCTCTTATTGCCAAGAAGTTTCTTCCAATGTTCAATAGAAATCTACCTACCTGTAACTTAAGACCATTAGACTTTGTCCTTGCAGAGAACAATCCTCCTCCTCCTCTCTGTGACAGTCCTTGTGGCATTTAAAGAGTATAATCATGTCACCCCTCAGTCTTCTTTTCACCAAGCTGAACATATTCAACTCTTTCAACCTCTCCTCATATATTTTGTTCTCCATATCTCTTATCATCCTTGTTGCTCTTCTCTGAACCCACTGCAACTACAGCTGTATCAAAAGGGAGACAAACGGTAATTTTTACAGATATAACAAAAATTGCAACTATGCAATCATATGTGAATAATTCAACATGCAATCGTGTGGTTACTAAATGTTCTAGTTATCATTTTCTTATGTTTTAACTTTACTTGCAGTATTTTGACACAGAAATGCAAGTTCTTTCACATGTATGCCAAGTCTACTTGTGTTTATTCAAAAGTAGATCACACTAAAGTCAATGAGGCGCTCTTGTAAACATGCAGAGGTTTACAATGTTATACATTAAATACATGTGATTCATGTAGTTTTGCAGAGGTGCAGGTGCTAATTCCCTATGGTCCATTCTCCTATCAGTCCAGGATACATATATAAGGAGTAACCAAATGTGTGAGGTAAAATCACAGGAGTCTTTTCTATGTAAACATTGCTTTCTTAGGTGGCATGCTTAGGTGGGAAGGAAGTGTGTCATTCACCCAATATTATTTCTCCAATTGGAAGGTGGTGCCACTTGGGAACAGATGATAAGGAAGCAACCCACTTGTCCTGGCAAAGCATAGATCAGGACTTAGGCTATGTCTACAGGGAGTTTATTAAACCAAACACAGGAAGATTCACTCATACAAGTCAGCTGCAAAATAGTCTCATGGGCTCTTCACAACTCTACTTTCTGGAAGAATCAATTCACCATTCAATGCCAAGTGAACTTAATGTGCATCACCTCATGGGCGATCTTAAAAGATTAAATATAACCAATTCCTTTAATGTTCTTCTGGAGTATGGGATAGAAATATTGATTTATCCCGAGCCACTTAATCGACAGAGATATAAACTTCAGCTTCCCACATCTGAACTCTGTTCTTACTGCAGTAGCTGTTCGGGATAGAGCTGTTGGGTCGAGGAGCAAAAGGAGAATCTTGTCCCCAACTAAGAATTCTCCCCCTGCCCATGAAATTTTCCTTCCCAACATTGCAGAAAATGAGACACTGGATGTCAGTCACACTTAGAATTGCATGAACACTATACAGTATTTGCATTCTCTTGGTATCTTTGCATGTACTTTTTTTTGTGGGGGGAGCGATCTCTAAACTGTATTTTTTAAATGCTCAACGAAAGTGTTAAGTTACTGCAATGCTAGAAATTTGGGGACTGAAGGAAAATTTCATTTGAGAGGACCATATTCTTATTTGGGGGTCAATGCCCTCATTTTGCTGCCCTGTGGCTACACTCCTATAACTATTGAGGAATTAATTATTTCTTTCTCTTTTGACATATAGATTGAATGCTAAGAAATGGGTTTATTCAGCCTCTAATTGTTATACTGAAACTAGCACAGACTTGTTCAAAAGTCCTGATGGAGTCAAACAAATTGGCCAAAGCCACATAGAAGTGGGGTCCATATCTCAGTGGTAGGGCATGTGCTTTGCACGTAGAAGATCCCAAGTTCAGCCCCCAGCATCTCCAGGAATGGATGGGAAAAATTCCTATCTGAAACTCCTCCTAGTCAGTGTCAACAATATCAAGCTAGATGGAACCATGGACTGAGTCAGTGTAAGACAGCTTCCTGTGTCCACAGAGTGAAAGTTATTTATCTTTGCAAACTGCTTTTTTTCTGAAAAATACAAATGCATAACAAAAATCAGAAAAATGATAATGGTCATTTTAGCAATTTCATCAGTGTTAAAAGTGTTTTTAAATGTTGTAATTAAAATCCTATTTAAAAGTCACATTTTATTTTAACACATATCAAAGTACTCAGAAAACACATCTGAATGCTTTAAGGCATAAAGAATGCATGATAACAAAATAAATTCCTTTTGTAAAATGCCTATTTAAAGCAGGTTATCAGTGAAGCATACTGTAGCAAGTGCCACATAATTCTGCTTTTCACTTCTTTAATCCATTCATTTTACGCTTTTGTACACACTAAATCCAAGTGCATTATTGGATTACAAACACAGAAAGGCCTTTATCCATTAACAGTAGAAAGCAACGAACACAATGGCACATTAGTCCAGTCAGTTAATTGGGACATATTTAATTAGAAAACATTCTAATCAGGGCATTGCCCTGAGAATGGATTTAAGCCCATGATAATTCTGAAGCATGGACTTTAATTTTGTTCTGATAATTTCTTGGGTTTTAGATCTCTAATGCACCTCCTGCCTCTGGGATTTCTTTGCTTCTCTGAGCAGTTTTCCTCTTATTCAGCTTTGAGACTGGGATGCAAAGCTACAATACAAACAAGAGTGGGTCATTGTATTCCTATGGACAAAGGAAGAATTTCTCTCCACTTTTCTGGAGGTGGGAGAGACAGAAAGAAAATACAATTTATACTAATAAAAGATTCACAACCCATTCACTATAATGATTTTTTGTTTGTCTTCTCTTCTACCTGTCAAGGGCTACAGTGGGGGTCCAGTGTTGCAAATTCTTTCTCCACTTCATCAAGAAATGTACTAGTTGGCCTCAAACATATCAATATTGGTAGATCTGTAAGCAATACCAGAGAGAACCAGCATGGTGTGATGGTTTGAACATTGGACTACGACCATGGAAACCAGGGTTCAGCTCCTCACTTGCTCATGGAAATTGACTGGTGACCTTGGGCACATCATATACTCTCAGCCCCAGAAAACCCTGTGATAGGTTTGCCTTAGAGTCAGCATAAGTCGGAGATGACTTGAAGGCACACAATAATAAGTCAACACCAGGGTAGGGGAAGGAGTGATTTACTTCATGTTGATTGTTTTTTAAAGGGAGGCTAGTGGTGACTCCCTGCCCAAGTTTTACTGAGCTCTTCCATCCACGTACTGTTAGAAAGCCTCTAACAGAAGCTCAGTTGTATGCATGAATATTGGAAACATGGTAAATCAGAGTAGGGGATGTGTTTGTTTGCTTTTGAATATCTGTGTATCACCATACACACCGAGACCCAGCATAGTGTAATGCTTTGAGTGTTAGACTAGGACTCTGGGAATCAGTGTTTAAATACCCACTCAGCCACGGAAACCCACTGGCTGATTTTGGTCAAGTCATGCTCTCTCAGCCATAGAGGAAGGCAATGGTAAGCCTCATCTGAATACATCTTGCCAAAACCACCCAATGAGAGAGTCACTATAAGTTGGATTCAACCTGAAGGAACATAAGAACAGTAACCATACACACCAACACCTTTGTATAGTTAAAAAGAACTAGGGCTTGGACCCAAAGATTTATATTCTTCTACATGTCCAGTGAAGGTGTGAACCTATTTTTTTTCACATATTAAGTCCCTGCATTGTTAAAATCCTCTTGCAAACCTAAGTGGAATTTCATGAACAGTTTGGCATGTGGCATGTGGTGGCAGTTGTGTCCTCCCTTCCCTTCCCTTCCCTTCCCTTCCCTTCCTTCCTTCTTTTTTCAAGCCAGTGGTATATAACAGTTAAGAGTGTCAAACTAGGACTGGGTGGAGCATGCACAGGTTCAAATTCCTGCTGAACAATGAAACTCAGTGGATGACTCTGGACTGATGCTTTGTCTCAGCATGAGAAAATCACAGAGTTTTTGTGTGGATAAGGAACTATGTTATGCCATCTTAAGTTTTTCACAGAAAGACTGGATCTAAATAGGAGGGAGGGAGGGAGGGAGGGAGGGATACAGTAGCTGTTTAGTTCCTAGCCAACATAGTTAATCATCTACATAAGAGAAATGACACAGGGTAACGGTGAGGACGTGGTGTCACTCAACAGGGAACTTTTTCTACTTAAATAATTTTGAAATACCACATGTATAGCAAAATGATGATAAGGTAATGCAAGGATCTGAGTGAGCCTTTCAGCTTTTCAAGAACTTATTATGCATAACCTTCACTCATCCTTTCATTTTGACACAGATTGTCTATCTCTTTACAAACAATCTGCAGCCAGTGCTGGAACTGAACCAGGGACACTTCTGTCCCTTTGGATTTAGTCAAATATTCCCTTTGTTTAGGTTCTGTAACTATGGGACAGTCTTTCAAAGCCAGTGGATATCAAAATAGCTCTTGCTTTCTCTGTCTCATGCAGTCATTCTCAGCACATTTCATCAACAACACTCACGATGCCCCTGTGCAATGAATTTGTTTCCAATACTTCCTTTGGCGAAACATGACCAAATAAAGAAGATAAGTCCGTAATGACTCTTTCGTTGGTTTAGATAAGCATCGTGTGTCTCTAATGACAAGGAACTGTTCTGTGTTGGAAGTAGTCTGTATTGTTAAAAGCCAAAAAGGATACAATTTGTGTTGAAAGCTAGGTGAATTTGCCAACTCAGAAGGGGAAAAAGGCATTGTGATTTGTTTCACGGGTAAATACTGCAAAACTCCATCATTATTCAAATCACAGATATTTAAAAATAAGAGTTGCTTTCAGATTATGTTTCTGCCATCCTCACAGCATATGCCTAGAATGAAAGATATGGACATACGGGCAGCAAAAAAAGGTACAGGACATTTGTTTCCCCATCACTACACCAAATCAAATTTACAAGAGTTTACATGTTTGTTTTTGTTACTTGCCATCAAGTTGGCTTCACTTATGCTGACTCCATGAACGAGAAACCTCCATGAGCCCCAGAAAACAACAGCCCTGCTCAGGTCTTGCAGACTGAGGACATGACTTCCTTGACCTGTAGTGTGGTCTTCCTCTTTTCCTACTGACTTCCACTTTACAATATTGTCTTTTCTAATGAGTTATGATATGCCCAAAGTTAGACAGCATCAGTCAAGTCATTTTGGCTTCTAGGGAATGTTCAGGCTTGATCTGGCTTTCATTTATCTTTCTGGCAGTCCATGGTATCTACAAAACTTTTCTTCAACACAGCTTTTCAAATGAGTTGATTCTATTTCTGTCAGCTTTCTTCACTGTCTAGTGTTCACATATATTGGAATCAGAATTATGGCCTTGATGATTCTGACTTTGGTATTTAATGATATATGTTTACATTTGAGGATTTTATCTAGTCCTTTCACAGCTGTCTTTCCAATTCCTAGTCATCTTTCTATTTCTTAACTAAAGCCTCCATTTTGATTAATGACTGAGCCAAGGTATAAAAAACATTAAACTGTATCTATATCTTCATCGTCCACAGTTACCTCAACTGTGGCCATTATTTTCATTTTCTTAATGTTGAACTGTACTCCTGCTTTTGTACTTTCTCCCTTAACTTTCATCAATAGCTGTTCCTATTCTTTGCTATTTTCTGCTAGTAAGCATATGTTAAATTTTCTTGCTTCCCCTTCTGAGTCTAATTCGACTTTCTGTATATATTATATGTATAAATTAAACAGATAGGGTGAAAAAAATACAGCCTGAGCTGACTTCCTTACCAGCTGGAAACCATTCTTTTTCTGTGTATTGTGTCTTGTGCCCAGACTTTAGGTCATGTGTTAGCTCACAATCAAATGTAGTGGCACCTCCATTTCTTTTACAGTGAACAAGTATTTCTCGTGCTCTACACCAAAGCTTTCCAAACTTTTCATGTTGGTGACCCATTTTTTTTAGACAGGCATCATTTTGCGACATGGTAATTCAGTTTTACTAGCAAACCGGAGGTTAAACTAACCCCTTATAAGAGATGCAGACATGTACATAAACTGTAATAACAAAATATATGGGGACACAACGTATCTCATGAAAACTTTTCATATATGTTAAAAATATATGATTTATAAATTGTAACATATATTTCCAAGATTGTATGCGACACACCTACGCACTTTACGTGACACAGTAACGTGTCACAGCACACCATTTGGAAAGCCCTGCTCTATACAATCAATTGTTATAAATGATAAAAGCACAGGATTTTCTTCCAGATTTCTTTGGTTTATTCCATTAGCAAATGTGTGTTATTCCATTAGCAAATGTTATGCAGTATGAGCACATGCGCCTCTTCCTTTTCTAAATCCAGCTTGGACATCTGGCATTTCTCACTCTGCAACTGGTAAAAGTCTTTGTAAAATTTTGACCACCATTTTGCTTGCGTGGGAGGTCAGTGCAATAGTCCAATAGATTCAACAATCCCAGGTATTTCCTTTCTTGGGCACTGGAATGTATACTGAGCATTTGCATGTAGTTCCAATGAAGCACTCGTTAAATAAAGGTGGATAAACTTGTAATAGAAAGTTCTATTGTACATTCCTGTTCTCCCTGAAAGGAAAAGAGACATTTTCAACCCATTATTTTATTTGCCATAGGCCCTTTCTGCATAAGGCAGTAAAAACGGGCCAAGGCATCCTGGTACGGAGGTCATCTGCACTTTGGATCGGACTAGGTGTGGACTATTTAACTTAGTTCTGCACCAATCATATCCAACCTGCCCCCAAGTGGTCCTCCATCGCGCTAAGTAAAGACTGGAAAATTCCGGTCTTTACATTTTCTGGAACACACCATTGTGTTCCTACTTACCTGTGCAGATGCGCAGGCTCACACCAATGCAAGCCTGCGATCAGTGGAGGGTGGGCTGTGGGCGTGGCCAGTGTCAGCGGTTGGTCCACTCCCATGAAGACACCGGAAGCTGCCATTTTGAGCTGGAGCAGTGTGGATCTACAGACCTCACACTGCTCCGATTCACCCTGCACCAATGGAGGAGCCCTGCAGAAGGGCTCAAGGGACAGTGTGTGTTACTTCGGACCCAAGAAGAGCCGGTAAGTAACGGCATGGAGCGATTCACTTGCCTCGTGCGGAAAGGGCCATAGTATCACAGACCATTCTTGGTAATCCACATTTGCCACTCACAGAACTGTTCTGGAGTGACATGCAAGACTAACACTTAATTTAATATTGAGGAGGGTAAAAGCAAACACTTTAGATCAGTGTTTGTTCTTCTCTATGTAGTATTTGAGTATACTGAAACATTAGAATAACAGCTGTGTGAGGTATTTAAGAGCTGCTTTGATAGCTTGATCATAGGCCAGGAACGGGATAAAAGTCTAGATGCTGGTACAGATAAGAGGCTCTAAGAGTTTAATTCACACTTCATATACTGATGTAGAACTAAGTCAGGACAGGATTGGAAAGTCACTTACCAAATAAAATAATCTTGAGCATGGGGAATTATAGGCATCCTTTCAACTTTTATGTAAACTGTATTGTGGATAAACTTAAAAACCCCTACTATTTTTGCCATTTCTTCAACATCATAAAATCTAAGTCTTCTATTCATAATAGCTGGTGTGAAACAGATAATTAAAAAGCTTGGGGAATTACAGCAAACAAGAAAACTTAGTTGTCAGTAATAATACGAACATGATTATGATGTTCAGCAGGAGCTCAGTGGGATACAAATAGCGTACCTTCGGCATTGAACAAGAACAGTTTTAAGGACCTGAAATTTCTTTTAATGACTGTCCCTCTGGAGTAGACATAAATTACTGCAAGATTTGCACAGGCAAAAGTGGATATTTGGTTTACTTAGTGTATAAAAAATGGAGGCGAGACCTGTCAGTGCTCAGATACCATAGACAGCAGATGTGTGGAGTAAGATTTTAAAAAATTCTTCCAGAACTATTCAAACTAAATTCATAAAGGACTGTTTACAGCTTCTAGCCATGGCATATGGGCTGTTTAATGTTATATGCTGAAGCTGGGCCTCCTTGCATTACGGCTGAATGCTAGAAATGCATTTGCCATCTTGGATGTGACAAAAAAGAAGGATGAAGATTACTACTGCAAAAACGTGTAATGAAACAGAATGCCATGAAGTGTGTCAAGCACCTGAAGATATATTGGCAGAATATGAGCTATCAACAGACACGTGTCTATATAGCCGATTATAAGACTACAAAAAGTTTACTGAAGGATTTATTTATTTATATTGATATCCTGTTTTTATCCCATATAGGACACAAAGTGGCTTACACTGTACATGAAAACAAAATAGCTAAAACCATTTGTAATATGAAAAAAGCATTGAACAACAGTCCATTTAAAAATGTTAATTTAGAACAGTTTAAAAATGCACTAAAACTGATTACATATTAAGACCAGGACATCCATTGCATTACCCCAACCAGTTAAAAACCAAGGTCCTGTTTAAATAAGAAGGTCTTTGTTTGATGGTGAGAAGAAATAGTGGGGGAGGGGGAACTGAGCCTCCTTGAAAGAGAGTTCTGTAGTCCAGGAGCAGCCACTGAGAAGGACCTCAGTTCTGACCAGATAGATTGTAATGGTGGTGGGACTGAGAGAAAGCCCTCCTCCAAATATCTCATAAGGGGAGGTATGATCTTTCATATAGTCTGGACCTAACCACCTGAATTCTGCCTGGAAACTGCAGTTTTGTTGCTAGGATTCACAGTGAGAAGTGGAAGCAAGATAAAATATGCAGTTTCAATTTGGGTACCAATCTATAAAGGTGAAACATGAATAACAAGATCATCTACAAGAGCACATATGAAGTATATTCCATATGCTTCTTGAAAAAAGGCTTGGTGAATAGATATAAATGGGCTCCTAGTAGACTGCTAGCTAAGTATACACAGCAGAAAAGAGTACATTGTCTATCCTTCTTTTTAAAGTGCTACCAGAGAAATCAGTTTGTTTGACTAGCTGTCTAACAGACTCTAATATTATTTACAATCTGACTTGGATAAACATTAAATTTACAAACATGTTTTGATGTAGCAGATAAAAAAGAAACTCAGAAATAAGCATGTTAAATCAATAGAACAGCAGTTTCCTGCTGTGTGGCTCACCTGATAAAATACCATGAAAACATTTCTGCAGTAATACACAATGTTTATTTCAGAGCAGAATGAATTAGCTATTCTAACCTGTGCCTATTGAATATTCCCTAGGCCTTGCATACAAGTTATGATGTGAAAAAGATTGCTTTATTGCTAAAGCCTATGCTTTGAAACCAATAAAATATAGTGGCAATGCTTTTGTTTAAAATTATGTAAAAAGAATTCCTGGATGTCGGAGAGGCAGGAACAAAATTGAGCAATTTCTGTTTCAGACGCTTGTTCCAAATCATTTTCAGTTTTATCAGAAATCATGGCTAGCATCCAAATAATCGTGTAATTAGTTCCATATGTTCCATGGGAATTCTATCCACACCATGAGAAAAAACATGTTTGAAACACAGAAGACTTTAAAAAACTGATTGTGATAGAGCAGTGGAAGGAAGTATCCTTGATCATCTATGGCAGAGCTGCTCTGGCAATATGATGTGATGTAAGTAATGTCAGAGCACTATGTTTTTGTGCATTGGCTACAATTGTTTCGTTCTTTGCTGGAGACTCATCAGAGACTGGCAACTGATGACTTAGGGCAGAGCTTTCCAGACTTTTCATGTTGGCAACACACTTTTTAGACATGCATAATTTCACGACACAGTAATTCAGTTTTACTAGCAAACTGGAGGTTAAACTAACCCCTTATAAGAGATACAGAAACATACATAAATTGTAATAACAAAATGTATGGGGACACAACATATCTCATGAATATAAGATTTATAAATAATAACATGTATTTCCAAGATTGTAGGCGACACACTTACACACTTCAGGAGACACACTGACTAATGTGTCACGGCACATTACTTTGGAAAGCCCTAGGGACTGCCACCAATCTACGAATCATCACTTCTAGTAGTACTGAGGTAGGGAGTAGAAAATTCCACTGGCCCTGTCCAGGTTTTTGATAGTACCACACTAGCCATCCTAGGAAAAGCAACAAAAGGAATTATAGCACTTTAAAGAAAGGTCAACACCATTACTTTCAGTAGGGTAGTTGCTTTCTCCAAGAGTTTTGCACTAAGTAGTTACAAAAAGAAGGGGAAAGGAATGTCTTTAAAGATTAACTGATTAATTTTAGCATGTGTTTACACAGATTTCAATCCACAATGCATCTGAAGAAGTGGACTGAAATCCAGTAAAGCATATGCTAAAACACATCAGTCTTAAAGGTGCCAGGAAATTTCTCTTCTGCTTTCTTCTGAGAAAAAAACACACCTATATGAACATTACTTGTTACTAGTTCCTTTTCTTCAGTAATGAAGACATCACTTACATTGCAACTGCAAAGTGATACATTCACTCTTTTTGATGTGTAATTAGGTTTTCAATAATTTCTTTTATCATTTTGGAGTACGTCCTCACTAAATGATGGAGGAGTAATATCCCATGCTCTAAGTGCTGGGTTATTCTGTTACATTTAGATAGTTTAGTTGAAGTAATTATTAATAACTAATGTAGTTACTCTTGAGAACAAGAAAAGTGAAGAGCTGCTTTAAGAACTCAACAATAGCACTAACTAACTACTTTTGGGCTTTGAAAATACAACTGTGATTAATTACAGGTAAATTTCTAGGCGTTGGTGCCCTCCTTTACAATTGTTTCTGTGATGCTCTGGTAAATTTTTAACATCATGATTATATTTTGTATCTATTTAAAGGGAACAAACTGCTGAACTCTGAATTATTCCTCCAATTGTAAAGCATTAATCTCTCCTCTCCTCAAAGCACCATTTACTGTAATACTGTATTACTTCAATAATAACTTTTGACAATATTGTTCATACAGTCTATGCAATCTATCTATGCAGTTCATACTATTTTGGAGACACCAAGGTAAAGTTAAATCACAATAAGGGCGAGAGCAAACTATATATTACATAAAATTACATATAGCAGAACCTTGGTCAAGAAAAGGCACTTTTTGGAGTGTAGAAGCAGCAGAGGAGAAGCTATTCAGTACTTTTCCCTGACAGGCCTTTAGCTTCTTTACTTCCTGCCAATTTCAGGACCAGGGTTATGAAAAACAGGAATATCTGTGATTCTAGAATAAAGAAAAAAGACAGCACAGGCTTTAGCAGTCCAACTCCTTTTCTCATCCACCTCTACTCAAAATTAAAGCACTTGCCAGGCAGATTTTCATCAGATATCCCACCACCACCAAAAACCTACTGTCATCAGATTTTACTTCATTTATGATTGTCCATAAAAATTAATAAATATGTCCCATTATAGACTAATATAAGGTTTTTTATTTGTGTTTTTTTTTACTTATTTGGAGTTTTTATTTAGTCATATTTCAGTAAAAACGATGGCAGTCTTTATTCACTCTAATAAAATATTAGGGTTTTAAAAAAAACCCTTACTGTTCATTGTACTAGTTGTGGCTTAGAATCTGCATGTGTTTATCTGAAGCAGATTTAACATTCAGGTCTTCAAATTTACAGGGGATAAAATTCCCACTGAAATTGATAGGTATTCTATTAGTAATGACTGAATTAAATCCTACTGACGTGATTGGGCCTGTTTGGACTAGATAGGAATCCAACTCAAAATCTTAGTTACATCTAATGGATTTCTGAGACCTCAGTAGCCTTCAATTTCTGAATGCTTCCCTTCTAGAAAATTGACTGTGATAATGCTTTAGCAACTTGAGATCAGTTTCCTTTTGAGAAATAATATGATCAAACAGGGTTTTAACTGCACTTCATCCTTTAGGAAAAACACATACATTGCATAGTGCTTTCATGTGCTTTCTTATTTGAACTGTTTAAATACCCAAACATCCCTTTCCTTGACTCTGAAATTAGCATGAAGTATATAAGAAAGCTTTGGGATGCAATACAGCAGAAATTAGTAGCAGCCAAGTTTCAACTAACTAATGAAAGAAGATAAAATGGATTTATGAGCAACTTTGATGAATTTTGCCTTTATGAATTTTGCCAGAGGATGTGTGTTCTTCCTTCCCTCTAGGGCAAAGGTGGGAAACTTAGGCCCCTTCAGATTTTTTTGGATTGGAACTCTCATCATTCTTTTCCATTGATTATGTTGGTCAGTTCTGATGGGAACTACAATTCAATAACAAGTGGAGGGGCAACAAGTTGTCTGCCCTCCTTTGTGAGTTACAAAGGCTTGATCTTGTGTTATTCTCCACTACAAATTTACTTGAATTAGAATACATTCGACAGAAGAGAGGGTGCTGTTCTTTGGCTGTTTTATGACATAGCTCAAGGATGTTTTGCTGTTTTGTTTTGCCTACCTGAAGCCAGTAGGACCAGGAAAAAGCTTACAGTAGACAGGTTGACCTTGTACAAATATAGCCACCAGGCAGCAGAAACTACTGGTTGGACAACTAGAAGAGCAGTGTCAGCCACTGGAAGCAGGAAAGAACCGGACACTTCTAGATGATGTTTTTGCTATTCAGCCACCATGCTTCATTTGTGTATGTATGTATGTGAAAAAAAGAGAGAGATCGTTTGTTATCTTCCATACGTAACCCTTCCTTTCCCTGCCTACTTCATCTGGTTCTGTTTTTTTTTTTTTAACCTCAAAAAATCTGCTAAGGATGTAAAGATAGATTAGTTGCACAATATTTTTTTTGGAGGGCATTGCTGTGAACAGTCCATTTTGAAGCACCCAAAATCTGTGATAACCCATTTGCAGGACCAAAGAGCTCTAGCCAGGCAAGTTGAGAGAACAGGATTTACTCCCAGCTGTGGTTAATGCCATAGCTTAATGTAGTTATGGTTGAATGAACCCATGTAGAGTCTGTTCCAGGACAAAGCTCCTGTTCTTGATGAGAGGAATGACATTACTGAGCACTTATGACCTGGGACCCATTCAGGCTTATTGGCATCTCTGGGTGAGTAAGGGATCATCAGTAGTTGATAAGGTATTTCCCTTCCTATTCTAAATCACATTTCATTAGCACTTTGATTTGATTTAGGAAGAATAACAGTGGCCAGAAGAGAAAGTTGATTTTTATTCACTAACATATTTTTAATTTTCAGGAACAAGCATACATACATTTTCAACCCAATCCTCCATGTAGCTTTGCAGAATCTTAAAACACTGCGGCTTGTTTAAACTGTATTTAAATGAAATGTATATTGCATTACTGTTTTTTTTAATAAAATAAAACTTATTTTTAAAAAGTAAAAGAAAAAAAGTAGCAAACTAACTTAAAAAGCAGTAAGGCCATTTCCACACTACACTCTTATAGCGCGATTATTCCACTTGTATGGAATCCTGGGGTTTCCAGTTTAGGGTGGGGCCAGCCTGCCAGCCCCTCCCTAAACTGCAAACCCCAGGATACCATAGGATGTTGAAAGTGGTATAAGAGTGTAGTGCGGAAATGACCTAAGTCTCACTGAATTCCTCCCAAATCACTGCCCGTAGGATTATAATCTCTGTTAACTGTTAGGATTTGATCACAGAGGGTATCCCTTCTAGAAACAAAGATAATGCTAAGATACATTGACTGTTCACAGAAATAAAGTTGTGTTGTGGCCTCAGCAGTAACTCTTCCTGCTCTCTACTTTGAGGAAGGCTTGCCATCTAGCGAACACAGCACAGAACTACATGTTGCTGATCAGATATTCCTTTGACATTTCTTAAAGGGGAGAAATTTAATCTCTTTTCTGCTCTTGGTTACTAATTCTCTTTCAACATTTTGTTCTATAGTTTTATAAAGTGCCTGATGTACTGCAGGAACAGTATATCCCAGCTATTCTCTATCAAGCTATATTCCCCTTAGAAGCAAGAGCTTCAGATACCATGATATGTTGGTATTCAGGATTAAAAATTCCCTTTATGGATTTAAAAGGCCATCTCATTGATCATTCTGTCCCAAACAGCCCCTGGTTGTCTTGAATGCTCTATCTAAAGAAATATAAGTAGAAAAATTTCTGTGTGTGTGTGTGTGTGTGTGTGTAATACCCAGAAATAATCTATAAATGTCAAAAAGCTTTAGCTAGCAATACGAGAAAACACTAAAGAAGTGAGGAAGAATACCTAGCCCAAAACCAGATATGGTCTGCAGGAGTTCCCATTCTTATATCTGATCAGTCATCAAAGATAATTGGCTATTTAACCTTTAAATGCAATGAATAGAACTGATTTCAACTTTGCATACAAGAGACCCGTCTTATAGAACTGAGCTGAGCCTTGCTGGCAGGAAATCTGTTTTATTAAACTGAGCTGCGCTTTGCAACCTTGGCTTCTGTTGTGTTGATGGTTATTCTTGACTAAGCATTCACAGAACGAAGCTGGGCTTTACAAAATCAATGTGGAAATGTCCAAACCGGTAAAAATTACATCTGGCTCAATCCATTTTGCTTTGACTTCTTCCATTGCTTGAATGCTGCTCCCAAGACATTTCCAAAATTGGAACAAAGTCCTCAAACTGAAAAACATACCACATAAAAAACATACCACATCAACATACCACATCAATTCAAGGAATTAGTAATGCTCATTTTAGAGAAAAAAAATATACCTGGAAGAAATCTCATCAGATATTTGAAACACCAGGGTAGTACACACAATAAGAAAAGGTAGTCTCTTTTTGGTAGTGCTATCTTTATATAAGTGAAAAGGAGATGTGCTTCATAATTGAAGAAAAATATGTATGCCTTAAGGATATGGCCAGGAGATAATCATGTATCTTTGTTTGTGATCAGAAGCTCATGGGGAAACATCATGCATAGCTTCCACAAATAAGATAAGACAACATCTGTATCAAGAAGCAATGGTAACATGCCTCTTCTTACACCATGTAAGGATATTGAGGAATATATTACATGGTGTGGATTTAGGGAAATGCTGGTTCCACTTACGTCCAAGAACATCTCTATGTTTTTATGGCTTATAACACTCAAAAGCATCCTAACCCAATCAATTTGATGATGTCAAATGGCGGTTGGTTGGGAATAGTAACGTTATACCTGGTCATTATCTTGCATTATTAACTGGCTCCATGCCAGGAAAGAATAAGTGTCATCAGATGGCTAGTCAGCAGTGACACTGCTGATCAGATGGAATTAGCCTATCAGCTTCTTCAGGGATCTTTAAACTAGCAAACACCTATGGTTTTATTGCTGCTTATCTGAGTGAAGGGAGAGTGTGGAGGAAGAGAAAAAACACATCTCCAGGAAGCACTGCTATGGCAGGGCCTACAAGAGACTAGAAGACATCAAGGACAGTGCGTATTAGTGAAAATGTGACGGAAGGCAAATGACTAAACTAAAGCAATTGCACTTTGGACACATCATGAGATAAATAAAATGACTCATTGGGAAAGGTGATAATCTTAGGAAAAGTGGAAGGCAACTGAAAAAGAAGACAACCGCATTGCAGATGGGCTGACACAATCAAGGAAGCCAAGACCCTGAATCTGCAAAACCTGAGCAGGGTTGTCGGTGACTGAGATCCTGGCGGTATCTCATGCAAAGGGCCACAATATGCTGGAACTGACTTAATAACAAATAACAACAAACATGAAGCTATGTTCAGGAATTACGCTCCTGTTCTACCCCTCTTGGTCAGTTGACTTGTAAGATGAATGCATGTGATCTTGCCTAACCTAAATCAATGCCTAAAGAAGAACACTGTACCAAGAATGTACTTCCACAAGTGTGGTGTAACCTTTTTTTTGCTTATGATAATGTTTAGCTTCTCTTTACTAAGCAGCTTGTATCTGTGCTATTTTATTTATATTAAAATAGTAACTTAACATCTTGCAAGAGTGAACGTGAAAAATTTCGCCTGTTAACTTTTTCCTTTCCTATTTTGACCTTAAAAGAGAAGAAAACACCTACCTGACCTTTTAAAACCCGTTTCTTACCTACCCTACTAAAGCTGTTTCTGCTGTTTTCTCACCCACTTTATAATCTCATCTCTATACCTTCCTTCTTTTTTGTAGCTTCTTGATTGCTATATGGATACCAGCAAAAGTCTCAGCATTAACAATCAGATTCAATTTTTCATTTTCCTGGAATAGAAGAGGAATCTAGAACACAGGATGATGTGGAACACAGGAGGATCCATCTAGATGCAAAAACTACTCACTCCTCCACCACTTCTAAGCTGCCCTTACTACTTAAACCTTATATTCCCCCAACTCTGAGGATTAAAAAAAAAGTGAATGTTAGTTTGAAAAAATCTGAGGGAACTAGGCTTTGGGTACAGAAACAACTAGGCAACATAAAATCTGTGGGTTCTTTAGCACTAATTCAATTCTAATTTAATTTTAACTTCGTGACTCTAATTCATTCAGTTGCCACTTTTCATTGGCAACTTTTCAACTTAATTCATGACTTAATTTAATTTTTAGGTCTTATCACTGATCCTTTTGATCAGAGGTAGCAGCATTCAGAGTAGATTTGCACAAACAGTGCAGTTATTTCATGAAGAAGGAATTTAGACTTACCTAGTACCCCAACTGCTGACTGGAGAGAGAAGCACAGGAAGTTGCCATGCTCTTCTCTTGATAGTATGTTCTCGCGGGAGCCTTCATGCTGAGTGCAGATTTCTGACATATCTAGGCTTGAGGAACAATAGGCAGGCTCTCCATGACACAGATATTCAATGGAAAGTCTTCTCCTTGGACCACCTTGACTGAATTCTTGGCTAGTCTTCTCCAAGATGGCTTTCTTGACCTACTTTGTTTCAGTGCTGGTCTTGGTATGTGGGCCAGTATTTTTCAGTATATGGTTTTGTTCAGTTCAGTAGATGGTTCAATATTGTTGAATATAGCGTTATTTATGTCTGGCTTATGTAATGATCCATTGCCAAGGTCCACTTAACTATAACAAATAAAAGTTGTGGTCTGTTTTAACTCCACCAAAAGACACACACACACACACACACGCTTTTCCTTACACCCTTCCCCTTACTGCTGGTACTGTGAGGCTGATACTACAAGGCTCTCACTCACTCACACAAGCCAATTGATTGCCAGAATGTGGCTACCCAGAAGATATGGCCATAACAATTTCTTCTCCCTTGAAATTAATATTAAAGCTGAAGAAAATTTCGAATTAATATTTTTAATAAGCATTTTTTTTTAAAAAAAATCAGGTTACAAAACAAGGCAGACTGTTGCTGCGATCTCTGCACTTTCTTGGGGACAGGTTGACTGAATCACAGAGACTTATTAATAAGTATAGGTACAGTCAACATGGTGTAGTGGTTTGAGTATTGAACTATGGCCATTTCCACACTAGACTGTTACAGTGCTATTATTCCACTTTCAACATCCTATGGAATCCTGGGGTTTGCAGTCACTGCAAACCCCAGGATTCCATACGATGTTGAAAGTGGAATAATAGCACTGTAACAGTCTAATGTGGAAATGGCCTATGACTTTGCAGATCAGGGTCTGAATCCTTGTTCAGCTGTGGCAACTTACTGTGTAGCAAGTGACAGTCTCTCAGCCACAGAGGAAGGAAAAAGGGAAACACTTCCTGAACAAACCCTAGTGATAGGTTCACTTTAAGGTTGCCATAAGTCAGAAATTGCTTGAAGGTACACAACAGCAGCAGCAGCAACAACAGTGCATAGGATTGTACTGCACAAGCCATAGTGTTAAGAATGATTTAATCTAAAAGGTTAGGGTGACATATCTATGTATGCTTATTGTTGGTATATGCCTTGAAATTGACTCTGGTTTATGGTGACCCTATCATAGGAACTTTTGAGGGGAGGCAAGATTTATTCGTTTATTCTTCTTAGGCTGAGAGATTGTGACCAGTCCAAGATAACCAAGTGGATTTCCACAGCTGAGTGGGATTTAAACCCTGGTCTCCAAATCTAGCATTTGAACCACTGTACCACACTTACACCATATATACATACTACATTAATCACATTGCTGTTTCCTTTAGAGTGAACATACAAGAGATTGCGCTGACAAGAATTGTAAGTGTAGCAGAAGAAAATACAACAATAATGATTTAGAACAACAGACAAGCTGTTTAAGACTAACGTTAAAATGTTCATTTTTAGATTTCAAGTACAAGAAAATGAGCATGAAAAAGTCTAAAATGACCTGATTATCCAAAAATATCTATCCCAAATATTATTTTTTTAAAAAACTTTCATATAATTGTTTTTTTTTTAAAAAAATCAGTTTAGCAGATAACTTATGTAATTTGTATGAGATGTTGATAGATGAAAAATAGAGATGAGTATCCCTTAAATAAAAATATAATCATATTTCAATTGGCTGCATTAGTAGATTTCTTGAAGACAGATAATCTGAAACAAAATATACAGAACTCATTATGATCTTTTGCTCTTACCCCTTTCCATGAAATCTGCTATGGTTGTTTATTAATAAGTGCTGTAAGCACTGCTTTGAGAGTCCTTTTTTTGCCTGGTACCTTCCCCCTTTTGCGTTTCACTTTTTGGGAACTATCAAATGGCAGTGAATTGTATCTGCAGTTGTTCTAGTAAGTGGAATAGCTATGATTACGATCTATTCTTGCACAGGCATACCAACTATCACATTCAGCATTCTGAGAATAGGACTTCTGTGAGAATCATATATGCATTTTCTTTTCTTAAGAACATAAGAAAAGCCATGCTGCATCCAACCAAAGGCCTGAATAGACCAGTATTCTGTGTAAAGGCGAAGGCTTTCATGGCCGGAATCCATAGGTTGTTGTGGGTTTTCCAGACTTTGGGGCTGTGTTCTATTAGTATTTTCTCCTGACGTTTCGCCTGCATCTGTGGCTGGCATCTTCAGAGGATCCTCTGAAGATGCCAGCCACAGATGCAGGTGAAATGTCAGGAGAAAATACTAATAGAACACGGCCTCAAAGCCCAGAAAACCCACATTAGCAAGACATTAGTACAATCATACTCATGTTCCTCAGCAACTAAGATATACTGCCTTTTGATACTCAAGATTGCCATGATGAGCAATAGTATTCCATGAGTTGTCTACTATCCCTGCTGAAGCTGCCATCTATTACCATAGCTTCTGGTAGCAAATGGCAGATTTACTATGATCTGTGTTAAGTAGTATTCTTTTTTTTTACTCTTGCACTATTTAGCTTCAGTGGCGCACCCTAGGTTCTATTGTTATGAAAGAAAAAGAAGCTCCTTCTCATTTTCTGCACACCATGCAAAGATGTACACACTTCTATTACATCCTCCTTTATTGACCTTTTTGTTCTAAACTTTTCCTTTATCTACCACATCCCACTGATCATTCTAGTTTTTCCTTTCTGCATCTTTTCCTCTTCTGCAATGTCCTTTTGCAAGTTCAGTTCAATACACAGTATTTCCAAATGTGGATGCACCATAGATTTGTATAAGGACAGTATGATATTGGCAGTTCTGATTCCTTCATTAATTGTTCTGTTTATACTTTTTAATACTGGGTTGTCATTTTCTCTGAGACATCCACTGCAATCCCGGGATCTCTTTTTGGTAAGTCACTAGCAGTCAGGTCCCATTAGTGTACATGTGAAATCAGGATTTTAATGCCAAAAGTGCCTCTTTTTTTTCTCCTAGCTTACACTGAAACTTGACATTTTAATGTCCATTTCCTTGCTTTAGAGAGATTCATCTAAGACTATTTCTGACAAGATAGGGCTGCAAGTTAAAATAATACCATACTGTTTTCAGGGATGTAAGCTCTGCAATTGTCCAAAGGTTATTTTTCTAGTGTAGAGCTGTATAAATCCCAAACTCCTACTCACTGGGACTTTTCTTAAGAAGAAATACAGTGGGCCCTCAGTATTCAATGGTGTTTGGTTCCAGGACTCTCATGGATACCAAAATTCATGGATGCTCAAATCCCATTATGTACTATGGTGTAGTAAAATGGCATCCCTTATATAAAATGGCAAATTCAAAGTTTGCTTTTTGGAATTTTAAAAAATATTTCCAAGCCGTGGTTGGTTGAATCAGTGAATACAGAATGTGTGGATATGGAGGTCTGACTGTAATCCTATGTAGAGAAATGTTTTGGATCAGATCAAAGTTGCTAGAGAACTCCAGAGGATTTTCTGTTAGTACTACAGAGAAATGACTGAGAGTATTTTTTAAGTACACTTGCACAGGGTGAGGCTGCAGAGCTCTGCTGATCTCAGGAGTGCACACTTTCAGAGATATTTTACCAGAATGAAATCTGTGGGATTTTTGTGGACTCCATGCTTCTAACTTCTAATCAAGGATGCTTACCGTGTAGCACATTTCTAGAAGACCTTCTCTTTGAGGAGGTACAATTTCATAGAATCATAGAAATGTAGAGTTGGAAGAGACCACACGGGCCATCCAGTCCAACCCCCTGCCATGCAGGAACACCCTCAAAGCAATCCCGACAGATGGCCATCAAGCCTCTGCTTAAAAACCTCCAAGGAAGGAGACTCCATTACACTCCCAGGCAGCAGATTCCTCTGCCGGACAGCCCTGACTGTCAGGAAGTTCTTCCTGAGGTTCAGGTGGAATCTCCTTTCCTGCAGCTTGAATCCATTGCTCCCTGTCCTGGTCTCTGGAGCAGCAGAAAACAAGCCCTCTCCTTCCTCTACGTGGCATCCCTTCAGATATTTAAACATGGCTATCATGTCCTCTCTTAACCTTCTCTTCTGGAGACTAAACATATCCAGCTCTCTAAGTCTATCCTCATAGGGCATGGCTTCCAGGCCCCTCACCATTTTGGTCGCCCTCCTCTGGACTTGCTCCAGCTTGTCAATATCCTTCTTGAATTGGGGTGCCCAGAACTGGACACAGTATTCAAGATGGGGTCTAACCAAAGCAGAGTAGAGTGGTACCAGTACCTCCCTCGATCTAGACACCATACTCTTATTGATGCAGCCGAGAATTGCATTGGCTTTCTTGGCTGCCGCATCACACTGCTGACTCATGTTCAGCTTGTGGTCTATGAAGACTCCTAGATCCCTTTCACACGTACTGCTATCCAGCCACGTGTCCCCCATCCTATATTTCTGTATTCCATTTTTTCTGCCTAAGTGTAGGACCTTACACTTCTCTCTGTTGAATTTCATTTTGTTCACCTTGGCCCAGCTCTCCAACCTATCCAGGTCATTTTGAATTCTGATCCTGTCCTCTGGCGTATTAGCAACCCCTCCCAATTTGGTGTCATCTGCAAATCTGATGAGCATGCCCTCTACTCCTTCATCCAAGTTGTTGATAAAAATATTGAACAGCACTGGGCCCAGGACAGAACCCTGTGGCACCCCACTAGTCACTTCTCTCCAGGACGAAAAGCAGCCATTCGCCCAAAGCCTAAATACGCTAAAGGCAACAATTCCTGTGTGATCTTGGAAGCTAAGCAAGGTCAGCCCTGGTTACTAATTCAGTGGGAGACAGCCAACACATAGGGGGTGCTGTAGGCTGTCTTTCAGATGAAGAAACTGGGAAACCACTTCTGAGTGTTCCTTGCCTGAGAAAACCCCATGAAACCCACAGGGTCACAACAGGTTAACAGGTAACTTGAAGGCACATGAGACACACACAATATCACCAAGTGTCCTGTGGCCTGAAGGCAGTAGACACTGTCTGATCTTGGAAGCTAAGCAGGCTTATCAATGGTTGATATTTGGGTGGGAGGCTGCTAACCAATATCAGGTGCTGCTGCTGCTGCAGGATGTATTACAGGACAGGAACCAGCAAAACTCTTGAGTATTTCTTGCCAAAGAAAACCCTATGAAATGTATGGCCACAATTTGGCAGGTGCCTTGACGTTCGGATTCCCACACTTCAGACTGAATGAAATCCGGATTAAATAAGACAGAGAACATCTGGAACGACTTGAAACTGAAACTACAGGTAGAAGGAAGCTTTTTTGGGGGGGGGTCATCCGTGTTAAAAACACATGCACAAAGACAATGGAAGGGGATGGGGAGCGGGCGCTTTCAGGCTTTCTGCGTGTCACAGGCCTTCACAAGGGCCATTTCCGCACTAGCCTGTTATAGCGCTATGATTCCACTTTCAGCATCCTATAGAATCCCGGGGTTTGCAGTTTCGGAGGGGCCCAGCCGGAACTGCAAACCCCAAGATTCCACAGGATGTCGAAAGTGGAATCATAGCGCTATAGCAGCCCAGTGCGGAAATGGCCACGGTTTCCCATTTGGCCGCTGTTGGCTTTTCAGCATTTTTCCTTCCCGGAGGGCGAGGGGAAGAAGAAACCCGCAGGCCTCTCCCCCGCTTTGCTTTGCCAGAGAGGCCCAGCGGCGGCCTCGGCCTTCTTTCTTCCTCCCTTCCCGGATGACGAGATCCGATCGCGACGGGGAGGAGCCATGTCCACCCCTCGCCGCTTGCTTGTTTTCTTTCTTTCTCTCTCTCTATGTGGAGGCGATGCTTGCCGGGCCGGGAGGAAGGAGAGAGCGGAGGGGGATGAGAGTGGCGGGGCGGCGGGCGGAGGGCGCCTCGTATGGGCGCCAGAGCTGAGCCGGCGGCGTTGGCGGCGGGAAAGATGGGCTCCCAGGACGTGCTGAGGGAGACCACCCGGCTGGCCTCCTCCAGCGCCCTCTTGCAGGTACCCGCCGGCGGAAGGGAGGGAGGGAGGGAGCCGGGCATTTCCCGGGAAGGCGGCCGGGAGGCGCCGCTGTCCCCCCTCCGCTTTCTCTGCGTGCGGCGAGCCGCCAGCCCCTGTCTGAGCCCGAGAGTCTTGCGTGTCAGGAAGAGAGAGCGCTTGCGCCACCGAGGCCCTCTCTGGCCATTTCCGCACTGGGCTGTTACAGCGCTATGATCCCACTTTCAACATCCTCTGGAATCCTGGGGGTTGCAGTTTTGGGAGGGGCCCCTCGGATGTTGAAAGTGGAATCATAGCGCTGTAACAGTCTGGTGCAGAAATGGCCAGCCTGAGGTGCTTGCCAGCCCGGGCTCGTCGCTGTGGGGCTGCCGGGCTGAAAATTGAAGTGAGCTTTTGAACCTTTATGTCTTCTCTAGGGCAGAGACCGCACTGCAGTGTTAGAGTGCTGCTATTCCACTATCAGCCTCCTATGGAATTCTGGGGTTTGTAGTTTAGGGAAGGGCACTTGGAATCCTCAGCCAAAGAGCTCGTTGGTCTCAGTCAACTACAAACCCCAGAATTCCACAGGGCGTTGAAAGTGGAATAGCAGCAGTTTAACACCGTAGTGCGGAAATGGCCCTCTAGAAGAGGGAATTTAAGCAGGCGTTGCTTTTCACACCACCAGGACAGCAGGAGTAGCCGCCAAAATCACCTGGCGAAGGTAACCAGAGGCACAGGAGGAGCCCTGTCCAGTTTTCATTCTGCCACAATCTGTAGGTGCCAAAGGAGTGGATGGTAAAAAAGAACAAAGAGAAAAGAGCAAAGCTAGATTTCCCCCCATCCTTCTTTCCTCACTTATGTTATGGGACACATCCATTTAAGTTGGTTTATGTCGTTGGCTCCCAGTGGAGGGACATTCTGGAGCCATTTCCGCACTGCAGTGTTAAACTGCTGCTATTCCACTTTCAACGCCCTGTGGAATTCTGGGGTTTGTAGTTTACTGAGACCAAAGAGCTCTCTGGCTGAGAATTCAAAGTGCCCCTCCCTAAACTACAAACCCCAGAATTCCATAGGAGGTTGATAGTGGAATAGCAGCACTTTAACACTGCAGTGCGGAAATGGTCTTCGAGTCTTTTTTCCACATCTCTGCACACTCGAGAGCAAACACGTTTGAAACTTAAAGGTCACTTTGGGCGCTTTCATAGGGGAAAAAAAAAAGCTGTGTGAGGAAACAGTATCAAAACTTTGGAAGATTAAAATAAAAGAGAATTGAAGGAGCAGAAATAAAGACTGTCATAAGTCATAGATGTAAATAGAAATGCGCACTGGTATTGCTCCGTACATTTTCTAAAGAAAAGTGCAGATTTGACAACTAAACCATACATTGTAATTTTTACATTTTTTCATCCTTACAAGAAGGTCTTCTGTCTCTTTGTTGTAGGATATGCATTTTTCAGGCTTTCCTTTTTTTAATCTGTGAATGGAATGTCTTTTAAACAGTTTCATATAAGTTTTCTGTTGTAACAAGTGGCCTTGACAATTAAGAGATACGATATGAGATAGATATGATTACGTATAAGAACCTCCTTCTGAAGCAGTTTTGGCATCTCAGTTCAGTTAATTTCCCTTAATTTTCCTTCAATTTTGATTACGCTCCACTTGCCCTGACAGAAGCAAAGGAGCAAACAAAAGGGAAATATGCTCTCAACTGGTAGGAATAAGTTCTGCTGGCTGTTGGGCCAGTATTTTATTTTTATCAGGTGAACGTGAAATGCCAATGTTTATTGGGTTGTAAATATACAGTCGGCCCTCCACATTTACGGGTTTGCTTTCATGGATTTGATTGTTTGTGAGTTTCTCCAACCCTGCTCACCCACCTCAGGTGCTTCTTTTCTGGAGGAACGTTTCCTGTTGGCAGTTCCGATCAGGTCACACCGGCCTTTTAAAACCTGCCTCTGGTCATAACAACAGCTTGAATAGAATATGCTAAATGTTGGAAAACTCAGCAAATATCCACAGTTGAACAATGGTGGGCAACATTTATTGAAAACAAAAATGCAGATATAGGCCATTTCCACACTACACTCTTATAGCGCGATTATTCCACTTTCAACATCCTATGGAACCTGGGGTTTGCAGTTTCGGGAGGGGCTGGCCGGCCCCTCCTGAAACTGCAAACCCCAGAATTCCATCGGATGTTGAAAGTGGAATAATCGCGCTATAAGAGTGCAGTGCGGAAATGTCTATAGTCTCTCAGAGACTAAAAGGGAAACTGGAGGGGGAGATAAAAGCAGAATGGCAGATTGTAATGGGTGATTGCTGGGAATTGTCAAATGGAAATGTCTAATTCATGGTTATGATAATATATGAAGTGGCAACAGTAAAACACCATGGAGCTGAATGTGAAGTGGGAAATGTATGAACTATCATGTAAAATTAACATTTTATTGTGGTACATAGATGTAACAGGTAAAAGAAATATATAAAATGAAATCTAGATCAGTGTGGAAGATCAAAAAAATAGTTCAAGTGAAATTACAATTATAAATGTATGTTTTATTTGTGAAATTTAAAAAATTATTTTTTAAAAAAACCTGCCTCTGGTCCTCCTCCACTAGGCACTGCCTGGCCAGCTAAGGGTTGCTTGCAGCCTGATTTCCCAGCACCACGAACCTTCTCCTGATGCCCCTCTATACCCCAGGAAGTAGATAGAGAGAGAGAAAGAGAGGGAGGAAGGAAGTATAGAATCACAATGCTTAACTCCTCTCTTTCCCTGACCTAGTTTGGATCTTAGATGCCTATTCTCCCCACCATGCCTCAGTCACCTTCCCACAAAAATGCACACATTTTGATATTTGCAATTCCATTTTTGCAAGAGTTCTGTGCCCCTAACCTCAATGAATGTGAAGGGCCAACTGTACATATTTGATAAATGATTACATTGGCTCCTTTATTTACATAAAAAAAAATTAACTTGATATATCTGGAAGAAGAACAAGTCATTTCGCAGATTAACTAGGTCTAATAAGCTGTCGTTCAGGTTATTTTATATTACCTTTGCTAATCTCTGAGAAACCAGGTATTAAAATTCAAAAATGAGAACTTGATTTAATTTTTAACGATAATTAAAAAGAACCTTTCATTTTTATTTGTCCTCTGATGTTCTCACATCTGATGGTTGCATATACCTGTATTTCACCATTTGTGAACAGGTTCTTTGATCAGTTCTGGCTTCCCACAGTTCCATGCACACACACAGTACAGGCTGGATACAATAATCTGTGTGCATTTTATGTATTCCCATTCATAAGCATTTCTGGGCATCTTTTAGAAAAGCGCTTACTCTAGGAAATTGTACTGCACAGATTGGGGTTGTCTCTGAGTCCTTCAGAATTTTATGTTATTCCCCAGATTAATTCAGAAATCACTTGTGAATCCATGTGGATTCAGTTAATTAAATAGTTTGTGGCTTGTAATGGAAAGCAAAGATTAGCTCTGGAGAAAGGAATGTGCATGTATGTGAGAGAACTGTTGACAAACAACATGCCAAGTTGAATTTTTTTAATCTCTCAGAATTTAGAATTGTTTCTTGTATGTGCATTGCTGTATTTTGCTTGCTGCACTGCCTTTATGTAAAGAAAACATTTTTATTTAGTCTTCAGTGTCTTCTGGTGCTAGTCAGATGGCTTTTATTTTGTGTACAGTTGTAGCCCACTTAGTTTGCAGTCTCATGACCAGTGCATGCTTACCTGGAAAAATTTTTTATAGCTTTAGCAATAGGTAAAAGTTTGCCTTCCTGTGCAGCATGAAGCACTTGCTATCTTGCTTCTGCTCATACTATGTAGAAAAGCCAAAACAAACAAAAAATTCCACAAACCCATCACTCTGATGTGCTTCCAAGTAATGTCTAGTGTAGTACATAGTATGGCAGTGAGAAGAATGGGCACAGAATTGGGGTAGATGTGCAGTTCCAAGTAGTTTTCCCATTCTCAGAGTGAGTGTCTTTGCGAGAAAAAGTACTTGTGTCTTCCTCAGGCAGTTTCTACTGCACTGCTGGCTATAATCTATGGTTCTGAACAAGGAGCATGGAAAATTACTTTGTAGAGCAGAGATGGCTTACTTCAGCCAAGCAGGATCTATTTTACTTTTACTAGAATTCTTTGATCCACAACTGGAGCCTGTTAGAATAGACGTGCAAAGAAGAATTCTGGTTACAGTCTACCAGAAATGACCCAGAGGTAGCATCATAGAATCTAGAGTTGGAAGGGCCCCTATGGACCATCAGGTCCAAAGCCCTGCTCATTGCAGGAACTCCAGCTAAAGCATCTCCAGCAGGTAGCTGTTTAGCCTTTTTTTGAAGATGTCCAGAGAAGGAGACCTCACCACCTTTCTAGGCAATTGGCTCCATTGTTGAACTGCTCTTACCGTCCAGAAGTTACTTCTAATAATCAATCAAGATTCATCCTTCTGTGACTTAAAACCATTAGATCTGGTCCTTTCCTCTGGGACAGCAGAAAATAGACCTATCCCTTCCTTTCTGTTTCAGCCCTTGAGGTACTGAAAGAATGCAGGCATGTCACCCCTCAATCTTCTCTTCACCAGGCTGAACACACCCAACTCCTTCAATCTCTCCTCATGTGTCTTGTTTTCCATACCTCTTATCACCTTTATTGCCCTTCTCTGGACTCATTCTAATTTGTCTATATCCTTCTTGAATCTACCAGTAGATTCTACCCACTGCTTACTGTCTGCTGTGACTGTCATTGGGTCTATAGCAGAGACAAGACTCTAAAGGACTGAAATTTCAATCTGTATTTGTAAACATTGGCAGGCAGTGCTGCAAATGAAGTAAAGACTTGTCCTACAGATTTGAAAATTAGGTAAAGCAGTGGATCAAAAGTGGGCATAAATTACTGGCTAGTTAGATAGTTTTATGGCAGATAAGCCACATATTAGTAGAGATGGGTTGCGATTGTGTCGTGAGACTTCATATTTCTGTCTCTTTTTTTGGTGGCAAGAATTATGCAACACTTTAGATGTTTTGAACTTCTTGCTTCCTCATCACTGTTAGGGCTGCCAGAGTGGAAACTGGAGAGGGCTTCTGTGCCTTTAATGGTTGTGTTGAAGGGAGAATTTCAGTAGGTGTTGCCTGTTATACAACCAGATAAAAGGCAACACTCGCCACAATTGCCTCTTGTACACAACCACTAAAGGGACAGGAGCCCTCCTCAGTTTTCGCTCTGGCAACTGGACTGGCTATGATGGCCTAAACTGCTGGGAGTTGTAGTTCAACACTACTGGGCTGCACAGGTCCAAACTCTTGCTCTATATAATATATCTGGTATAAAATAACATCATGGAGTGGTCATGGTTTTTGCTTTTCATGCTGCTTAGATCTTAACAGTACCATTCTGGAAACAAATATTCTTACCATAAAATAAATGAATGATTGTTAAGTGAATGTAGATAATATGATTAGGGCACACAAACTACTTTGGCTTCATAACAAAAGTTGGGAGATGGTGGTGATGATGATGATGATGATGATGGTAATAATAATAATAATAATAATATAATAATGATGATGATGTTGTTTATATGGAGATCAGAAGGCCTGGAGGGAAAAAGAACTGAAAAAATTCTGAAGAAAAGATATAGTTCTGAAAAGATACAGTTCAGGACCTTGTAGCTCCATTTCTATCAAATAAGTGAAATCAAATGAGTTCAGTTTGTAATGACATTGTGAGTAAACTGTACTTGAAATGTATCCAGCAGGATTCCACAGTTATACAGAATGTATTTTATGTTGCTAAAGTGACAAAGTGACTTTCAAGTTGTAAAGGGTGCTAACATTTCTTCTGAAAATTTCTGGGTTTTTCCCCCCTGGTGTCTTCAGATTTTCCAAACATTTTGTGTTTTTATCTTTGTATGGTATTCCAGGCATTTGGTTTACATTTTGTATATTATTTTACTAACTTGTACAGTGCTTATATAAGTTAGGCCGTATGTATGTATGTGTCAACACTGATTAAAATAAAAGAATTCATTTTAAAATAAAATAGACCTTCAGAATTATTCTGGTATTGCCAGATGAGCCTGAGGGTCAGAGAACAGAGGCTTGTCTAGATCTGTGTGGTCAGATCTTATGGCTGAAAAGCCTAGACAAGCATCTATTTTCTTGCCTTCAGACTTGTTCCCATCTTAGCATGGTTAGTGCATTTGTGGCAGATATGAACTCTTTAGTCAAGATCTTACTGGATTCCAAACGGCTGTCAGGAAATAACAATGTAATCTTACGTTTAACTACCCAGAAGTAGGTCCCACTGAACTGAGTATGCTCACTCTCAAGTAAACCTAAGGCTTACTTAGGTATTTACTCTAATTACTTATTCAAGATCTGACTTTCCTTAGGTTTGAACATTTTTTATTTATTTCTTGTTTCACTGTATTTTTACAGATACTGTTCCGGCTAATTACTTTTGGGTTAAATGCTTTTACTTTGCGATATGTATCAAAAGAAACTATTGGCCTTGTGAATGTAAGGTAATAAATTATGATAATTTTCTTTTGATGTATGGATGATTAATGTTTCCAAGTGATGGTAGTTCTGTCTCACTATGTTCTGTACTATTTGATATCTTTGTAAACATGAGCAATGAAAAAGTAAATTATTCCACTTAACTTTCTTCTTCTTGGCATGATGCTGCAGGGAGATGTTTTGAACCCTTTAGCTGAATTAATATCTGCAGTGTTGTCTAAATGCAAATTTTTGCTTGTGATCTAGTTACTTGGACAAATGAATTTCCTTTCTGGTTTATGTAAATATCTAGTAGCTATTTAACGTGCTGTGTTTTCATAGTAGTTTCTGATTCTGATAGATACTGAGTAATTCTTAGTGTTTTCTGAAATGATAGTTTTGGAAAACACTGCTTTCTCATTTTCTCAGACTTTAGAGGTGAATATTACTAATAAATGAGACTTATTTATATGCTGTGCCTGTATAAATACCAATATACAAGTTTATATGCCAACAAACAGCCTTTTTTATCTCCCCTTCCTTTCTTCAGATTAGCCAAAACTGTGAAATTCCAGGCTTTCTAAATAGCACACCTCCTTTCACGCTACATAATTATGGCAGTAAAATTTCACTTTAACTGCCATGGCTCTATGATGTGCAATCCGGGGATCTGTAGTTTAGTGAGGGGTTTTTAGAAATGTCAGGCAAGAGATCCGTAGTGCCTCACCAAACTACAAGCACCAGGATTTCGTAGGAGGCAGCCATATGGTAGTTAAACTGAGATAATTGTACTGTAACTTTATAGTGTACATCTCTGTTTTTAGTAGAAACATCAGGTGTAACTGGACACATATTTAGTGGTGTTTGTATTGGAGGGGTTAACTATAGATTTCTAAATATGGTTTAAATTTGTTCCAGAAAAAAAATCCAAAAAGCCATTGTCATATATGTGGGGATAGAGAGAGAGTGAGTGAGTGAGTGAGTAGAGAGAGAGAGTGTGTGTGTGTGGAAGCAAATTTTTGAGTAGTAGGCAATCCAGTCTTCTCTGCTACATAGTGGGAAAAAATATACAATTGTTTTACTGTTATTTACTTTGTGCTAAAATTACTTCCCCCCTTTTTTGGAAAAATTAGGCTGATGCTGCTTTATTCAACAGTTGTTTTCTTAGCCAGAGAAGCATTTCGCAGAGCTTGTCTGAGTGGAAATACAAGGAAAAACTGGACCAAAACTTTTAATCTTTTGTGGCTAACGTAAGTTTGAATGATGCATTAGAATGTTTCATTTAAAAGCCTTCTTTTCTTTCAGTTAAATTCAGTGGTGAAAATGAAATAATTATCTATTCTGGTATGATTGCCAGTGGTCAGTGTAGATATTATGGTTGCCCTTTTCAAAGATTTAAAAGTGATGAAGAGGCTATAGCTAGTACAACCTCTCTCTTGTCACAGCACTCTTCCCCGTCCTTTCTGTCTGATTCTGCTTCAGGAAGCTGTAAATTTGTTCCATAGCAGGCACTGATCTTAAAACATATGGGAGTATGTTGACTCTATTGGTTTACTTTGCTTTTTAGCTTTTAAAGGGATATTTATGATGTCTACACAGAAAGGTGACAATCCTAGTTTGAGTTTCATATTCTCAAAAAGAAAGCATCAGAGATTTAAACTGTGTGTTTAATCTCTGGTTAGGTCTAAGATATGAAACTCTCAAATACCTTATTTCTTATCTAAACTGTAAATGAAATATTTGAGCTTATCTGCATGGCTGCATTTCTGGGGATTTAACTTGGTTTTCTAAGCATCTAATACATATATTAACTACCACATCTTCCTGAAGCACAGCTGGGCTTGCTTTAGTTCCTGAATACAAAAAGCAGTCATGTGTATGAGTTGTCAGCTTGAAAAGTGTCAATTTCTAGAGCAACTAAGTATGCATGAAGAGATCTTAAGGCTCATAATGCATTTCAGGGGTACTGTAGATAAATCAGAAGTACTTATGCATAGATATATGTGTAGAAAAAGATCTACACAAGTAATTGAATTTTATTTTATTTAAAGGCATGGTTTGCTTAAAGACAAACAGAAAGGAAGAGAAGAAAAGAAAAGCTCTTTGGTTTTGTTTTGGCTAACTCATTTTTTAAAGATTACAGAGGACTGGGGGTGGGAGGGAAAAATATGAAACTATCTAAAGGTTTTGTCTTTACAGTGTCCCCTTGGGCGTGTGTTGGTTTCTGTTCCTGGGCTGGGTATGGCTAGATATACTTGAAGTGCCTGATGAAAATGCTGTACCTCACTATAACTTTGGAGTAGTTGCCTTTGGTCTTTCTGCTGTGATTGAACTCCTTGGTGAACCTTTTTGGGTTTTAGCACAGGTGCACTTATTTGTAAAGCTAAAGGTAAGTACAGTACACACACAAATAGTTTTTCTTGCTCATTTCCTAACTAATCAGAAAAATTTATAGTTGGATGAATGAGTGAAACTATAATTTTTTTTAAAAAAAACCAAGTGTGTATGTGCACGTGTGTGCATGTGTGTGTTTAAAAAGAGCTAATTTCATTTTAAATTTAGGACACTAGTATTCAGCAACAAAAGCATTTTTATTCATCAGTGTAATGTAGATGGTAGTAACTGAGGAGTTAATGTTGGATTAGACTATGGGTGCAATCCTGTTGCTGAAGCCTCTTGGCTGAGAAGCCCTTGGAAGTGCAGAAGTACTGCTCAGTGTGTGGAGCACAAGGTAGTCTCTGCCAGCCAAATCTTACCAGGAAAAGCTAAGAATGGGATGTTATGGTGTTTCTGTGTATGAGAGAAAGAGAAAGGGAGAGGAATACATCTATGTTGATTCCTCCATAGCTTTTAATAGATAGGCCCATGATACTGAAAAAAATCTTGTGCCAGGAGAGGACTTGGCATGCATAATTATTCTTTTTGGATACAGCAGAGCTACCCCTAGTGACCAGGGAGATAGGACTAGAAGGATTAGACCAGGGCAATAGGACTTTCTGCAAAGAAAATCTGTTTTCTGTGGAGAAAACACCTTTTAGTATTATGATTTTCTCCACAGAATAATTCTTCTGCAACATTTGGGCGACTGAAAGCCAAGAGGAGAATACACAAAATTCTGGCTGGCTTGTTGCCCATCCTCAGGAGTATCCCAGTTGTTGGGAACAATCTAGGAAGAAGTAATTCTAAATATTCTTTCCATTCCTAGCTGGGACTACATGTCCCTTTGTGATCAGTGGGACTAAGATGTGATAGAATTACTCTAGGTCCAGTCCATTATTTTAAGCAAATAAGATGGAATGTATAAACACAAAACTGTTAAATTTCATCTGACAAGCAGAAATTATTTTTGGTTTGTAAATTGCCTCAGCTGTAAGAATTATTCGCAGCTACTCACAGTTAAAGAGCTAGTGTGATGTAATAGTTTCAGCATGAGACTACAACTCTAGAGAACAGGATTCAGATGTCCTCTTGGCCAGGGAAACCCATAGTCACATTCTTTCAGTTTCAAAGAAGGCAAGGGCAAACTTTTCTGAACAAATCTTGCCAAGAAAACTGCATAATAGGTTCACCTTAGGGTTGCCACAAGTTGGACACAACTTGAAGGCACACAACAACTATTTACAGTTAAATATTGTAAGAAATGCGTGAAAGGTAGGATCTGATAGTTCAAGATTTTTGAACTCATCATGTAAGAGTTACAGCTAGAGGTATGACCTATATATACATGACATGTTTTTTGTATATTTTTTTTGCAGGTAGTTGCTGAAAGTCTGTCAATCATTTGCAAATGTGTTTTGACAGTTATTCTAGTGGTTCTGTACCCTCACTGGGGGCTTTACATTTTTTCTTTGGCCCAGGTATGACTGGTTATTTTTAATTGTGATTTGCTAGTTGTTTTAGTATGTATTTTAACTATGTTTTAATTATTACTGCTGTTTAATTTGTTTGTATGTCATGGTTTTTTAACTATGTTTTCTTTTTAAGATGTTGTAAGCTGGTTTGAGTTCTCTTGAGGAAAAAAGCAGAGTGTAAATAATTATAATGATGATAATAATAATAATAATAATACATTCTTGTTATATTTTTAAAAAATCTGTCATAACAATTTTAATTGAATATATTGAGATTGCTTTGCTGCAGTTACTAAGTTTTGGCTTTTTGTGCCATAAACTGAAGGTACTAGTTTTTTTGTAGACCACACTAGTCTGCTTCTGTCCCAGTACTAGGACCATTTCCTCCCTATACTGTTATAGTGCTCTTATTCTACTTTCAACATCCTGTGGAATTCTGGTGTTTGTAGTTTACTGAAACCAAAGAGCTCTGTGGCTGAAAATTCTAAATGCAATCATTTGCAAATGTGTTTTGACAGTTATTCTAGTGGTTTGTTTGTTTGTTTTTGGTTTTCGTTTTGTTTTTTAAAATGGTGAGAATGGAGATTGAATTGAGCTAGACAAATAGATTATGTAGTTTTGTATGTAATAAAGGACAATCAAAAGAGAAAAGGGAGAAGTTTAAGTTGTTAGAGTATAAAAGCTAAGCTGACGTTATGGGATTTAAAATAAGATGACAATATACTTTGCGTTGGTGTTAAATTTATATTAGATATCACATCCTATTTTAATTGACTTTACTATCTTTTGGATTGTCCATTCGGAATATATGTATATTGGATATGGAGAAGCATGAAGATGGAATAGTAATTTTAATAAAAAGATTTGAAAAAAAAAATTCTAAATGCCCTTTCCTAAACTGCAAATCTCAGGATTCCATAGGATGTTGAAAATGAAATAATAGTACTATAACAGTGTAGCATGGAAATGGCCTACATTTCTGTTTGGGGGAAAATATATACATATGGCTGACAATTGTCTGTCATACATAGATAAATCTGTGTTCAAGTTAGGCATGCAACATAAATTGTGTGTTACTTAAACTAAATTTGCAAGGCACACACATAATTGACTCTTGTTTAAATTCTTTACTGGCAGTAAAAGGTATCATGTGAGTTTACTAAATCTTTTCTTCTACAATGAAATCATCTGATGCCATCATATATGAGGTTAAAAAACAGCATACATGGTTCTTAGACAGATAGCTTTAATGAGTGTTATATTTCAGTTATGGCTGAAAGAGAAGTGAAATAGAAATATCTGTGATTTCTAGACTGCAATCCCTTACCCATGTGCTAGGGAATAAAACCTAGGAATTCATTGGAGTTTTTTTCAGAGTAGACATTTATTGAATTTTCACTGTTAATGAATGCTTTTTTCCTAAGAGAGGGGAAACTGTCTTCTTTCTGGACTAATTAAGGCCTTCACAAAACTGGTCTGGGAGAGACTATGAAGGAAAGTGTAATAAAACTCATGAAAGTCCTGTGAATCCTCAAATGTTTTCAAGGAAGCCTTTCTCTCATTTTTGAAGACTTTTATAAAGCATTAATTAAGTGAAAGAGTTTCATGAATTTGGATTAGCCATGAAGATTAAAGTGCAAGGAGGAAACTGGAAAAGTAATGCATAAGCTAGTTATCATCATTATAAATTGTGCATTGATACATCTTTGTGATGGGAGCAAATTGCATTTCAGCCTCTTAACAGCTATGTGTATTTTAGTGTCTCTGTGTATCTTGAGGTATGATTGGTTCAGAGTACCTGGCAATTGGTAGAAATTAGGGATTGTAACAGTGCTACATACGTTATTTGTGAGGCTGCTGTGCTTTGCCAAGTTCCAGCAGTTTGAAAAAGGCTTACACCAATTGCCATGCGGGCCATGAACACACAGAAAAATAGATCAGGATTGCTTAAAAATGGCAGGAACAAAACAACCAACCTTTCTTTATCAAAGATAGCTTGGAGTATAACCAGGAATAGCTTTTGTGTGGAAGAACTGTCACTTCCAGCTAGTTCTGGTACACAGAACAATGCCTGAACTAACGATTCTGTCATTTTGTTACAACTAGGATCTGATTCTATGGCTTGTGATTCTGTTTTAAAAAAAGGAGGAAAAAAATAGATCTGCCGAGCACCAATTTTGTGGTTCTTGCAAATAATTTTTTTCTGGAATGCTACAAGGCCCTAAGCTAAAAAGCTGTCATTGTATCAGAACTGGCCATGGGCATTTGGTATTTGAATCTAACTAGTGATCTGTTTTGATGTTTAAAAAGAGGTTTTGCTAGAATGTTCTATAGCCTATGTTACTAATGGGAAATTGCTCTTGCAGCTTTTCTATACTAGCATTTTGGTACTGAGCTATGTAATATATTTCATGAAGTTTCTGGGCTCTCCTGAAGCAACCAAAAAATCATTTCCTATTACACGAATGATATCTATTTTACCTAATTTTGGAGAAGATGAGGTAAGCAAAACAGATTTGTTTTTTAACTGATTTGTTTTTTAAGTTTTAAAGACATTTATATTCCCTCTTGGTATCATACAGTCTCAGGGTGGTATAGGATAAAACTATTTTAACCAACTAATAAAATATAAACAGACTGAAGACATATTAAACAATTTGGCAAGTTAAAACAGGACAAATCAGTTAAAACGGCATAAAGCAATAAAAACATAAGTCTATAGATTTGGATAAAATCACTTAGACCTCAAAAACTAATAAAAAAACCATATTCAGGTCATTCGCAGCTAAATTGTTCTAGGTGATTCTTGAAGTAAATGTCACAATAAGTGCTGTTCTGGTATTCAGAATGTCTACTTCTGAAGAGGAATGAGAACACAGAACTGAAGTTCTGCCACAGAAATGTAACTGCATTCAACTAAGTGGTTACTGCGTGTGCCATAATGACTCCTGGTAAGTCCATTGTCCTGGATTTGTAAGGGGCTGAAGCAATGTTGAGTTGAATACAGTTCCATTTCTGCATTAGATCTTCTTGACCACAAAGGAAAATTAAGGATGGGTTAAAGCTAGTATCTTTGCTCCTCATCCTAAGCTGAAGTTGAAATCCTTTCTGAAGATGCTTTTGTGGCTAATAATTCAGTGCTGTGTTATCATTTCTTCCTATCTCTTTTGTTTGCATTTTAAAATAATTATATTTTATTGAGCATGTTTCCATGTATACACTTCCATTATATGGTAATTGATTTCCAGTATGGAAAAATACCTGAATAAAGTTACATGGCTCAGTTGGCCTGCTATGTAGAGAAACACCTGTTTTACTAGAAAGGACAGGGATATGATTCTGTTTAAGTAGAAATGTCTTGTAAAAATCATGTTGTTACTATATTTACCCCCTCCATTAAATTTTTTAATTGGACTCCTTTACAAATAACATATCCCAATATTTCATTCATTACACCAGAAATCCTGTAATAGCATTTTCACCACTGATTGGGAAAGCACACTCTTGGCCTTTTCAACCACTGTTACGACTTTTTTTTCCTAATTAGGTGTAGAATGCCATAGCCAAAATGTAATGTTGTGCTAGCGGGCAGCTGCTTTCTCTCCTCCCAACCTGCAGAGGTACCTTCTTCTAAAGATTGAAAACTGGTTGAAAATGAAACTGGAAGTGATGTGATGTCACTTCTGGTTCAGTGAGAAAATGCTGGTGTGGCTCACTGCGGGATATGAGGGCAAAAATTGGCCTCTACTCACTGTGCCCCCCCCCACTTTAAAGGTCACTTTCTTGAATGGCAGGCATAGAGCAATTATTTTCTCCAATAATATGTCTTTACCTATTTCCTGATACAATTTTGGCATGTAAACTTTAACTTTTTTTGCCATATTCCATAATGTAACATTATTCCAAAAAAGTGAAGATAACCTCTTTCTAATTAACCAGTATTCTAGCTGGTCTATGAAAAGGACTTTTGTGCCTTGTTTTTTTAAGCCAAAAACTGTATTCCTATCTACAAAGAGGCTTAGCAAACTCTTATGCTTCTAAATCATCTTCTAGAAATATACCTAACAGATAACTCAAATATTGTTGAAAATGCAGGACCGAAATAGCTTCATTATATGCTTTATAAACATTTGAAATTTTTATGAAAAGAAGAAATTCTTACTTAGGCATAAATGGAAAATTTCAGTTATAAAATGTACCACATAGTTATTTTGATTGTGAATTTTACAAAAATATTTGAGTTAGCAATTTGTCAAGTAAATTTATAAAAGATGACTTAGATGAATCAGAGATATTGACTTGTGGTATGTATTGTTGTTGTGTGCCTTCAAGTTGTTTCCAACTTTTGGTGGCACTAGGGCAACCCTATCACAACTTTTTCTGGGGGTTGAGAATATGTCATGTGCTCAAGGTCAATCACTGATTTTCTATGGAGAAGCAAATTCATATGATTCTAAATCATTTTCTGTGAATATACCTAACAGTTAGATAACTCAAATATTGTTGAAAATGCAGGACCAAAATAGCTCTGATGCTCAAACCATTATGCCATGCTGGCTCTTACAACCAATAAACTATGAGGTAAAGGAATCAATGCATAAAATGAAATGAAGACTCAGTTTTTCATTTTTGGTATTGTTTAATATAAGGCATAAACAGTCCTTTTGACTTTAATGAAATATAGCTTAATTTGCATAAAGTTAGTAAAATCACTCTGAAATCTTTTGAAGAAGAAAAAGCTGTGATGGAATGACCTACTGTATATCAACCTTATAGAACAACAATATAAATTTTTACCATAGATTTAGACGTTATATTCAAAGATTATTGTATATTTTAGAAATGTTCAGTATGTTTGTCCTGCCATAAAATTACTTTTATTCATAACTGGGCTTAACTAAAATTTGCTTAGAGGATTCCACTGCAAAGAAATATAAGAAAATTGTAGCATGTAATTTATCATACAGAGCAGTTACTTGACTCTTTTAACGTGAAAATTCATGTAACATGAATTAGCATTAGTGGCAATAAATCATAGCCCTTTTGGTTGTACTACTTGAAATTGATGAACAAGGTTCTTGTGAAAAGAATGAACAGTTTAATAGCCATAATTTTGATGGAATCTCCATGATCTGTATGCTATAGACTGTTTCATACACATCCTGTTTGAATATAATGATATTTTTGTCTTGATTGGCTAAATAAGTCAGCCATTCTGTCTGTGGTGTTTTTTTTAGTACCGAGCTGGGCAACTGTGACAAGTGTGAGGGCCATTTTTCAGCCATATGTTTTGGTGTCAAATTTTCACTCCTGAAGGCAATTCACCTTTCTTTTAAAAAGGAAAAAAGTGGTCTGAGGAGTTTGGAGGGGTGATCAACGCAATAGCAATAATTGTAGTCTGCCTGTGGCCCCAGGACTACACCTTACACACCCCCATTTAGCATGACATGCCAGCCTGTGGCTCAGGCTTGTCCCTCTGGCCTGGTCCTAATTTGGGCATCACTCTAAACATATCATGGCTGCAGGATTGGTTAGCCATTCCTGCTGGAATGAGCATCTAAAGTGAGATTGTTCAAGCAGCACACCCCAGCAGGATTGTTCATTCACATCCTGAACCAGAAATGGAATGTCCATGATGTCTGAATGCAGACAGGCATGAACTGACTTGGTGAGTGTGATCCGTCCTGACTTCTGGATAAAAGGTTGAAAAGGAATTTATCAGATTAGAGTGAAAAAGAAAGGGAAGTCTTAGAGCCAACATCCATGAGGTCAGCTGTCTTTCTTCAGTGGAGACTGTATAACATTCTACATACTGAACTAAGTTCCTAAAAAAACAAAAACAAAACCAAACTGCTTGGGTCTTTAAGCGCATTATAGGACATGTTGATAATGAAGGTGTAATATGGCAAATCCTGTAAAATAGAATTTAACTAGTACAAATTGCTCTGTTCAAATCTTTTCTGACTTATGGAGACCCTAAAGTGAATCTGTCATGGGGTATTCTTTGTTCAGAGAGGATTTGTCTTTCCCTTCCCCTGAGACTGTGACTTGCCTAAGGTCACCCAGTGAATTTCAATCGTTGAGCAGGGATTCAAAACCTGTTCCCCAGAGTTCTAATCCAGTACTCAGATCATCACATCACACTGCACCATGATAAAAACAATGTGTTAAACTGCAGCCAGCTATCTCTTTAAGAATATCAGCTAATGAACTGACATAAAACATTTAAGAAAATGGGATGTTTAAGCAGGTTGTAAACAGTCCTTATGTATTACCTTAGAAGTCCAATGCTGTGCAAGAAAGTTGTGTTGAGCGTGTTGGACTTAATCTTTTGTATGCCAGTGTTCCTTCTTCTGTTCTTTTGTCTGCTGTAGGGCAGTGCCATTGAAACTGTAGTGCATCCAGTGCTCTCTTAGCATGATCCATGCATCTAGAGTGGGTTGAGAAGGATCATGTCAACACTGTTTACTTGTGTGATCCAGCCATATTTGTATTCGTGTTGTACACAAATTATATTGATAACTTCCTTTGGAGCCTCAGTCCCTTAAATACATCTGTGTAATTTTCTGTCTGTTAATTTTCAGGAATTTGTTAATTGGAAAGAAGCCAGATTGACCTGGAGTTTTTTTAAGCAGTCATTCCTGAAACAAGTTTTAACAGAGGGTAGGTGTGAGTCTTTCCTCATCTTGTATCCTTTCTTGAGCACCTTTCCTCTTCAAACATCATGAGAAGAATGTCCTTACCTAACACTTTTGCACTTTCCGGAATTCCTTGTTGGTAAGGGCTAGGCTGGACAACAGTGAGAAGTATGCTATTCCCTTGAAGTTTTAGTTTTGAAATGAAAGACATCCACTTTGCTTGTGTGTTTATTTGAATGTGAACATTATACATTGGTCTCTCTGTGACTTCTGTTTGTGGAAAGCTGCTTCTTTCCACAAACTGCTTCTGTTTGTGGAAAGCACAAGGACCCACTGTTGTTGTTGTTACTACTACTACTACTATCATCTATTTATATAGTGCCATCACTGTACATGGCATTTTACAAGTAAAACAAAACAGTTACCTGCCCTCAGGCTTACAATCCAGCAGTAGTTTTATTTTGTCAATAATGTGATTTTATTACCTGCTTTATCAGTATTTTTTGGGGAAAAAAACCCAACTCATTAGTGCTTCATCATCTATTCATTTGATCTGGCATTCATGATAATCTTTTAACCCAAAGGGAGATTAATACCTATGCCTACATTCCACTGGATACTCCCTACTGAAAAGGTTATAGAAATTTTTTTTGTCAATTCTCCCTTGCCTCTAAACTCACTGTTCTACCTCTAATGGATCTCCATCAGGTCCCCCAGGCCTCCAGAGTAGCTTTTCAAGGAGGGATAAGGAACTGCTCAGGGAAGGAAGCATTGGGAAGATTGCTTCAGAAGACCTATTACAGATCATACCTAAGATTTTTATGATTTAGTCCTAAAATGCAACCCCTTATAAATTTTGATTTCACTATTGAGTCCTGAATTATCAACTAAATGCAGAGATATTCTGTATCTAGGGTAATCCCTTTTTTAAAACAGGAAGTTGTCTTCTGGGTTACTTGCTGTTTAACAAAAGTCCTTTCTTGGTCCCTAATAATATGGCTGATGAAATTACTCTCATGCTCCCTGGGACTGTGGCCCTTCAGGTTTCCCGGGAGCAGTGCAGTTCCCTTACCCCTTGGTAGTTACCAGCACTTGTTTTATTGGAACAGGCCTTAAGTTAATAATAGTGCAATAATAGTGATTCATTTCTTCAGAACAGCTGCTTTCCACTCATATGTTTTCTCAACTTGTGTCTGTCTTGAATGAGTTGTTGGATTATCACTTTGTTTACATCTTCCAAATTCTCCAACCATTCTTATGCATTTACTAATAAATTTATAAATATTGACATGAATAGGCACTGGATTTGGCATTTTGTATGCCCACAATAACAATTTGAGATTCCCAGTGCAGTCACCTGCAAGCATAATGGAAAAGGAAATAAATGATAATATTAATTTTATAGGTGAGAGATATGTGATGACTTTCCTGAATGTGTTAAATTTTGGAGACCAGGGTAAGTAAAACAATATTATACAAAGATTACATTGCCTTTGTTCTTTTTCAGATTAGAAGACCTCCGCATATTTAAAATATCCTTAACATGGCTGGAAAAAAATTTGATTGGAATCTTGAATTGATAGAAATTCTAAGACCATCATAAAAAAAAAATAAATTACTGTTTTTTAAATTATGGTTTCAGTTATGCTATAATTTCTATTTGTACTGCATATTACAACAATAATATCACATTCCATTGTTTTGTGCTCTATGTGGTACATATTACAACCATATTGCTGTCCATTGCTCTGTAAATTAAATGAGAACAGGAGCTGTTTGAGTGCTGCCTCCTGGGCAATTTAGGTTGCAAATAGTGACTATTTAAGTGTGTCGCTGGCAATTATGTCCTTTTTCCTTTCCCATGGAGGTCTTTCCTTTCACATGGGGAGCCAGTAATCTACAAGCTGCCTTTGTGCAATAGACTGATGCTTGTCCCACTGCGCTTTGTTATTTTGCAAGACAAGTTGTGGCTGTGGCTTCCATGTCATTGAGATGGCGAGTCTATTTCAGGTTTATTCTAGTCTTTAAAAGAGCTATTCAATACCTTGAATAGATCCAGGACAACTGCTTTAAGGTTTGGAATGAAGCTCAGAGCATATAATCTGCTTGACTGACATGGGAGCCACTAGCTGATACTGGTGCAGAGTCATGGTAGGAATAGCACTTGGCTCACCATATGGCTATAATGTACACATGATTGGGGATCTCAATATGCTTAGATTTACCATATAGTGTAATATTTAGCAACAAGAACATAGAAAGTGGTAATCTGATCCCACATTACTCAGGAGAGAAATTGGCACATATTACCATTGTTATTTGATTGATGGATAACTTTAAAGTAAATGTGAAGAAGCAGTTTTTATTTTGTATCAAATTTGCATGGAAATAATACATTTGAAACTTTTAAAAATGATTTGCCATTTTTTGTTGAGTTTTATGGAGGTCCTTAAAAGATGTCCTGATCATTGCCTGCTAGTAGTGAAAAACAATGCTGTTCTTCATTACATTTTGATATTTGCTGAATGGTATAAAACATCTTTCATAGTGAACACTGTAGAGCTTATACATTCATAGATCTTATAACTGTTTTATGACATTTGCAGTGTTTACCTTGATATTATTAATAAAACTGTAAAATGGAAAATGTATTTTTGCAAAGAAATACTAGCGTAATTCACTGAATTGTAAGATATGCACCATTCTTACTATGGTCAATAATGGGTGTACTTCAATTTGAAAAACAGTACTGTGAATATTTAACTATATTTTTCTTTTTCTTTAAAAGGTGTATATGATATAGTGAATAACCTCGGTTCTCTGACAGCTAGATTTATATTTTTGCCCATAGAGGAGAGTTTTTACGTTTACTTTGCTAAAGTTCTTGAACGGGGAAAAGATATCAAGCTGCAGAAACAGGTAAATTTAGTCTTATTATGCAGTAGTTTTGAAAATTTACATTTAAAGTAAATAAAAAAGAACATCTACTTATATCAGCTATTTATAAACTACCTTCCATTGGTATTACAATTAAAATAACTACAGATATATAGCAAGTTTGAAAATATAATTGAGGAAAAGAACAAAACTCATTGTACAGGCATTCTTATCTATAAAAGGATGAACACAATATTATTGCTGCTTATTTTTTTATATAGTTTTGTAAGAAGTTGTAAGTAATTGTTAGATTATAAAAGGAATATCTAAGAGATTTATGAAACTCTGATAACTTATGCTGTGGTGTCTGATTTAAAGGAAACAGGGATGGGCAATGAAGGAACACTAACTCCCAAGGAGACCTTGGAGGTTCAAACCTACTCCTGCAAACACAAAACAAAACAAAAGGCCCCAAATGTCTCTGGGGATGTGGGGGCATTTTCACCATGTTTTGGGTGTTGAGGCCTCACAAAATGTAGTAAAAGTACACACCATACTGCCTAGGGGACATTTAGGAATAGGAAGCTCCCAGACTTCCCAGTGCGCATTTGGGGGCATCCTGGAACAGAAAATACCCCTGAGGGGCCCTGGGAGACATAAAAACAGCCCCAGGGAGAGGGAACTGCATGTGGCTGACAGGCTGCAGTTTGCCCACCCTCATTTAGAATAAGTTGCTGAAGGATATTTCATTGAAATCAGTGGGGCTTGCTTTTGAAGGAGGATCAAATAGTTATCTTCTGCACAAGCATTGTGCATTTTTTTTGTGAGTCTATTAACTAAATCTCCTTTTCATGACGTACATTTCATGGAGGTAAATAACGTATTTGATTCAATGTGGAATGAATATAGGATGACTATTCTAATTAAGGATAGCTTATTTTTTGGATTGTACGTGTATATTGTATTACGTAATTTTGTACTTCAAGAATGCTAGATTTGCTAAAGGCATCAAAAATATTATGCCGTTTACTTGATGCTCAGTGTTATTGCTTTCCTCTGATGCTGTCAGAGCTAGTTCTGTCAACATATTTAGCAGATTTTCATGCATTTCCTGATGTTTTGCTTCATAAAGGGATTTGTACAAATTTATTGCTTCTGTCTAGAACTTTCAGTACATTCAGACTACAGATGTAGATGCTGTTTAATTATTAGAATTTGCCTGTAAAAAGTAAGTTAAAAATAATGGATTGTAAAATCTAATTAATAACTGTATAAATTTGTTGCTATAATTTAAGAGATGTTGTTCAGTTGCATCTGTTAAATGAATGCATTTCTTTTTTTAGGATGATATCTCCATGGCTGCAGCTGTCTTAGAATCATTGTTAAAACTAGTGCTTCTGATTGGCCTGACCATTACGGTTTTTGGTTATGCATATTCTCAGTTGGCACTAGATTTTTATGGAGGTCCAATGCTCAGTATAGGATCAGGTAATGATTGGTATTGTTCTGAAACTAGCTTCATAAATAGAGAATTATCTTTTGAAAATCTTCTCTGTTTTTCTCTGACTGAAAATACTATCTATGCAGAAAAACTGACACAAATTAGTTGACACATTCAAATTGGATGTCCCATAATGTGACTAGAGAAAAAGTCTATTTTTCCTTTGTTTGGAGAATTAACCCAGTGCGTGTCTTACAGAGTAATAGTGATGGTAGGTTGACTAGTATATATTGCTTTCAGCTACTATTGGGGGAAGTAGTGCTTTTCTTTACAGTAGCATTAGTTATGTTATTCTTGGTATTAAACCCTCTTGAAGATAATAATTATTATAGTACCATAATCCTTAAAAGGTCTTTTACAAGAGATAACATTGTTTTTGTGGAATACGTTTTATTTGGAAGAATAGGAAAACATCCTCAAGTACTGTTAATTCTCTTGTATGCTTCTCCTTGGATTTTTTGTCATGTTGCTTCAGTTTGGTGTCTTAAAAATTATCAGTAAAATAGTGCTAATTGGAAGCAGATCAGCAGCAATTGCATCCATTTGATTAAGGTCATGATCCTATTCCACCCAGTGGGGAATGCTTCCAAGTAAACATGCATAAGATTATGTTGTGTTAGCAAATTTGCCATACTTTTTAAAAACATCCTTTCAGATGACAAAACTGTGTAGCAATACAAATTCTTAGGGTTGTTATTGTGCATCTTGTTCTGTGTCAGCCAGTATTTATCAATCAAATATCTTACTGATCATGTTGACTGAGGCACTATGGAATATATGAAATTTGGTGGCACATGCCAATTGATGTGTTGAAAGTTACAGCATGATGTAAAAGCAAAATAAGTGCAGTGTTTACTTTAGAATAGAATTGTGCTTCTTTGAGGCTTGAGGGGGTAATTCCACAGTCAAATAAAGGAACCCATTTCCTGATGACCTTCCTTTAGTATCTAAACGTAGTTTGTTTCGCTTCTGTGCTAGTGCAATTTGAATGTGGCAAGCAGGGACTGGGGAGTGGCTGTAAAAATGGCTTGGGCATGTATGTGGGTCATGTGTTGCCCTCCTGTGATAGAAGGCATTGTAGGTAACTAGGTAGAGAACAAACATTTTCTAAGACACTGCTGCCTATGGCTGCTCGCAGTTGATGTGGACAGTACCACTTCATGTAGCTCATTGGTCTGATTTGGTTGAAGGCAGCTTCCTGTGTTCTTTGATTTTTTTTTTTAAGGGCTGATTCAGTATTTTTGTTTGAAATTAATTTTGGAGAAAGTACAATGTGTCAATCAACTGTAGTTGGCATCTGCCATGTTCGTGGAAATGATGTATAAATTCCATTAATGATATGCAGATTAGCGGCAGCCATCTGCCTTGTGATAGGCCTTTGATGGTCTTCAGTGCTGAACAATTTTGCTGTTTCTACTAGGATTCTCTGGCACTTGCAGAGCCTAAGAATGTGGGATTGCCAATCAATGTGAAATGCAGGGTTTAACAGTAATCTGTTTTGGTAACATAATGGACGTTGTATACCAGAATTTTGAACCCACATTGAACACTTAATTAGTTCTTCTGCTTCCCATATTGGACTGTGTGTGTGTATGTGCATGCGCATGCATGCATGCCTTGAAGTACAGAAATGAATAAACTGTGTGTATCTTACTGTTCCGGTATCAGGAGGAATATTTTTTTCCTGAGTACCACATACTGCAAGTTACAGTGGGTGATGGTGTTATAATTTATTAACATCATTCTTACTTGGATGAGTGATACTGCTCAGAGTTCAATAATGAGAGTTTTCAGTTTTATTAATCTACTTGTCACAATATTTTCTCAGGTCCAAGTCTCCTGCGTTGTTATAGTTTATATGTCTTGCTAATTGCTCTAAATGGGATAACAGAATGTTTTACATTTGCTTCAATGTGCAAAGAAGAAGTGGACAGGTAGGTTAAACACAATCACAGTACATGATAATGTAGTGTAGCTTTTCTTTGATTCTTTTCAGATTATTATTTGTTTTGAATGAGACATAGAATCTAAATTAATACTAGCCTCGATTCCTCAAAGTAGTGATTACTTTTCTAGCCATGGAATGTGTTAAGCCATTCTTATTATTCTGAAGATATCATACCAACTTGAGAAATGCTAAAATGCTGAGCCCTGATGGAGTATCAGTAGAATGAAATAAGACTGTAGTGACAGTCTCATCAAATACACACAGAAAATGTATAAAGAGTTATGAAGAAAAAATGCCACTGTTATTTGCTCATGGAGGAGAATGTCACAGAAGGAACAAAATCTACCTACCTTCCTCTGTTGCTTGACTAGTGAGGACCCCAAAGAACATGGACCCGCATTGCACTCTCTCAGAGGTCTCTGTGGCATAAAAATTATTCCTGTAGAATATCATGGTAGGAAAAATACAATTGTTTAAGTGTGACAATTAGCCTTGAAAAATGTGGTGTGTGTCTTAAAAGTCCTAAGATCAGTAACCTTTCAGAGGATAGGTACACAGAGCATGATTGGTGTCTTTCTCCCATGTCTGTGATTTAATCCCAGTCCTGCAGGTGACACACTGATGCCACTCCATGATAATTGTGCTCTAAAACAACTGTATGTCATGCAGTGATGGAAAATAAAGAGCATCCAAAAACCTATAAGCCTTGCAAAAAACTTTGTGGGAAAAAATTGAGTTTGTTAAAGCATTATTGGATTAGGTAATGTTTAGCATTTAAAAAAATATTTTTTTAAAAAACAAAACTATAAGCCTTCCAAGTATGACTCTGGCCCTTTTCTTCAGTGCACCTGTTTTGCATTTTTGCTGGTGAGCAGTTGTTAATTCCAAGTGCCTTGTGGATGTCATGGATGTACCCTCAACAAACTCCACTGTTGAGCTTAGGATGCCTTTGTCCTACAGTAGCTGAAGCAGATACAGGCAGTCACACTGCTTGTCACAGTCAAAGTTTATGGAAATCTTTCGCTGTTAAAAACAAATGTTAAACTCCATGCTGCTTTGAGTTAAATATTTGGGATAATACAGTGTGCTGTGCCAGCTGTTGTCACTGTGCCATTGAGAGAGATGCTCTGTTGTTGTTTTATTTTATTTCAGTTGTGTTTTCTGCCAAGTATGAGTGTATGATGCCTTTAAGGTGGATTTGTGAGATGTGATTAATTTGAAACTCCAGAATCAGTAAAGGTATCCTCTGGTGAAAGACAGCATTCTTGAAGATGCTCATTACAGTCTTCTGCTGTAAAATCAGTACAGTATTGAATTAATTTTCATTTTCATGAATTAGTTATTAGCTCACTTTTTCTGTATGAGTGTGCCTCTGTGAACTAATGAAGCTGTGTTGACACAGTATGTTTATGAGTCAGGGAATTATACAAATACTTTGGAAAGAAAATTTAGGATAATATGTTAAGTTTTTGTTTGCTGAATTTCTTCCAGCATTTCTGTAAATTAAATGTATGTGAGGAGGAGGAAGCCCATATCTTAAAATATTTTCATTCTTGAACCCTATAAAGATACTGTTGTAAGCTGGCATTCGTGGCACAGAAAAATAAATTTTGACAATCATTTAAGACCAAAGTTCTATTTACTATCCATTATCTTTTAAGGCCAGATGCTCTGTTTGGCATATGTAATCTCACTAACAAGTGATGATGACAAAAATTTAGCAGCTATTCGTTTGAGAAGTAGAACTTAATGGCCATTTAATGTTTTAAAATGGACTGTCTAATTTAGTCCTAAATTGGTGATGAACTCCACACCTTGAGAAAGTGTTTGCCCTCCCCTCCCTTCCCAAAAATAATTATACAGTATTGTAGTATCTTTGGCATAATGTAGTACCTTAGGCATAAGCTGCCTAAATACCTTAAAGCTCTGGTTAATACTTGGATGAGAGACCACCAACAAATAGCAGGTGTTGTAGGCTGTATATAAAAGGAAGGAACTGGCAAAACCACTTCTAATATTCCTTGTATATGAGAACCCTATGAAATTCATGGAGTCACATAAGTTGATTGGCAGCTTAAAGGCACATGTTCACATGTGCGCACCTCTTGAGTATGGCCATCCATTGAATTGATGGCTGAGAAGAGATTTGATTACTGACTGATAATTAATCTGTTAACCACTAACTGAAGGGAATTGCTCATATATAACCAGACTTAAGTTTGCTCTTCATACTGTTCCAAAAGATTTTCTCTCCTTGCCACCATCATTTTAGAAGTTTAACCGCAAATGTACTGAAACAGTATTCTTTGTTTTTCTTTAATTTTAGGTACAACATTGTCATGCTCGCTCTGTCTTTCATATTTTTGTGCATGTCCTATTTCTTGACCTATTGGCAAGGCAGCATAGGTTTTATTTTTGCAAACTGCTTCAACATGGGGATCCGAATAGGACACAGCATCCATTACATCTACAGATATTTTAAAGAAAGCCCTTACAGGCCTCTAAGAGGCCTTCTTATTTCGCCATTGCTTATCGTGGTTTATGTTATTAGTGGAGTCATCACAGGTGTGTCAGAGGTGAGTGATGCTACCTTTCTTAAAATCTTGCTTTCACTCTGTTGGAATAGATGACTTAAATTGGGTTTTGGCTGGGAACCTGTTGAAGCACTCTGTTAGTGTAAGAACAGTTGCACAAGCAGTTATTTTCTGTCAAATCACACAAGACTGTAAATACAGTTGTGTACATGGTATTATGCTTGTGGCAGCATTGCCCAGTGCAAATGTGATCCCTTGCACAACCCAACTTTTTTTTAAGTATGGATAGCCCTGCTGGTTTATGGTGGTAAGTATGCCAACTGAAATATAAATTATTATAGCTACATCATTATGAATAGTAATATAATAGTAGGAGCATGCTATAATAAGAACTATCTTAATAAAAATAGTATGGATAATATGGACAATAAGAGTATTAACAATAATAAGAGGAAATAAACTCAGCATGGACAGTGCTACTCCACAGTGCAATGAAATAAGTTCCAAATCCTGTGATTCCCGACTGTAGTGTCAACTGTGCCCCTGATGAAGTATGCTTCAGTCATATTATGTTGACACCACAAGGGTCTGCTTTTTCTGCAGCCCCTCTGACACTATGACCCTGGTAATGACACCTCTATTCTGGGAGTCACTTTGGGTCAATTCATATGGCATCATGTGTTTATTAAGATATTGCCCCTGCACATCTCTATCTTAATTTCTACTGTACATCTACCATTCAGCTTTCTTCTTTTAATTCTCATTCATGTTCCACAATTTGTTCCTTTTATGTCCTTTTTCATTCCTTTGCTGATCTTGAATCCTACCTCTAGTTACTTGCCCTGTCAGTTGTTTTTCATATATTTATGGCCTTTGCTGTTGCCGTACTTTGGCTGCTTTTTCATTTGTGCTTTCCTTTCGTTTTCCATTTTGTGTGTTACACTTTCCAAACATAATTTCCTCACTGCTTCAACTGTCCTCTTTCCTTTTCCCTCTCCATCTTCCTACATCTTTCCTCTGACCCTATGTGGTTGGGGAGATGATTGTTGTACAGTAGTGGTGCAATAGCTGGCACAAGTAACACAACAGTCTAATTCAGTATAATTGTATTTATACTCCACCATAACTGTGTGGGTTTCAGATTTTTGTCGCATTAGTCATATCAAATTTAAATAGGAAAAGCCAAGTGTGTTTAGTTTTTATAATTAAATGAAACATTAAGTAGTTTTAATTAGCAAGCCTGAAAAATGCCACTTGTGCCTGCAGCATATATACAGATTATTTACAAATAACTTATGTATATTGCTATGAAATACATACTGGTGTGGAAAATTAACGTTGTAAATTAACTTTGTAACTTTATTTCTGTATTTGCATAATGCATTTCTTAAGAAGCAATGAATAGTAGGAAACACCCCCAACAATAGGTAGATTGCTTACTTTTAAGACTATCTGAAATGTTTTGAACAAAATTCTTTGCCTACTTGCCATAAATGTGGGATGCTTCAGTCTCTCCATTTGTTTTCTTCAACTGTTTTAACATGTCGGATAGTAGGCTGACCACATTTTGCCTCCCAAATGGGAGCTGTCACTGATAGAATGCTTGTCAAACTGATATTAACGTGTATGTAAAGCTGCTTTCTAGATCACTATAGCTGCAGGGATATAGTTAAGAATAGTGTTAGTGCAAAAAAAGTTGAATATTACTGGAAAGAGAAACAGCAGATCTCTTTTATTCATGAAAAGCCAGCCTTGGAGCTTGCCTAGATGCCCTGTTGTATGCCCTCCCACCCTGCAAGGCTATGTTGGTGAATAGGTAAAGGAAGGCTTTCTCTGTGGCAGCACCCTAGTTGCTGAACTCCCTCCCAAAGAGGTCAGGCTCTATTCCTAAGGAACGTCTGGCAGGCAGGCAGTTGTTCCACATGTATTTGGACCTTTACTCCTTAGAACCAGGTTGAGGATTAGCTTTGGGGACTGTTATAATTGTGGGGCTTTAAAAATGTTTTTAAAGGATTTTTTTTAAAAATCAGTGCATTGGTTTAGGAACCCTGGCAGGCTGAGAGTGATACATAAACACTAGAGATACATAAACAATAACAGAAATTTGCTTTCTTCGTAGGTGTTCCTGTGCTGTGATAAAGGGTGGATGGCGAGGTTAATTCACATTGCTGTGGGAGGAGTCTGCTTTATAGCAACTCTTGCTGCTATATTTTTCACAGAAACCAAGCTGATCCATTTTGTCAGAACACACATTTTATCAAGATATTCCAAAGAAGGACTGAAATAATCATGTGCACATGGATGTATATGTTTGTCACAGAGTATTTATACTTAACATGAGGAATTAATGTACAGGTTACAGATGTAAAAACTTGAATGTATCTCCTGATTTAGTGACTGAATACACATAGCGGGTAATGAGATGAGGTTCTGAATTTGGAATAATTTAAACCAACAGATTTGCGTCAAACTCTGTGTCTGTGCCACGGGCAAGCAACTTGGTAAGCAGAAGGTTGTTCTGTGAGTATATCAGTAAGCTCAACAATACTGCTGAGTATGCAGAACATTTACATTAATGCAGTAGCTATCATTGACTCATGGCAGGGGCTAGTGAATATTTATCTGGTATTCACCTGCAAGATATATTTAAGACTGGAGGTTCCCGTGAGCTTATTGCTGTCTAAAACTGACAGCTGTTACATTGCTTGCTCCCAAATTTATTTTCGGTCAGTCAGAACTAGAAAAGCAGTTTGTCCAAAAATGTCTTTTATTAAATCAAAATTGTTGGATTATGGCTCATTTTGGAATCACTTTAGTTTCCAGTGCCTCAGCCTTTAGGGCATTTTGTTTATAGAGGCAACTTTGAAGACAAGCAGATGATCTATATCCATAAACATTATCAGTACTGGCCAACATCCGCCATTGTGTGAACAGATCTCTTCTTATGTCTTTTCCCTCATCTCCTTCCGTGCTCTCCACCCAGTCTTTTCTACTGAATCTCCCTACCATCTGTAACCGGTTTTGAAAGCATACTCTGTGTGTGTGTGTGTGTGTGTTGAGGGGAGCTGTAGAAGGAAATGGGAATTTTAACTTCCCCATCCAGCTGAAAGAATCTATAATTGGGTGCCACCCATTGCTAACTGGATACCACCTACTGCCTAAAATGGTTGTTAATACAACAGCTACAATAAGCATCAAGGAAGTCTTCCTTGTTTAAAATTAATATTTTTATATGTGGCTGCAATGAGGGATATTTAAATTATATATTATATTTTAAGTATTAAAATGGAGAGATGGCTGCTTGTAGCAATTTTCACATTAAAAAAATTAAAAGTTTTTGTATTGTAATGTAGTAAAAACCTTACAGGCAGAGAAGAATAATATGTGGAGAACTGGAACAAACAAAAGCCAGAACATCCTGTTATCCAAATAAGCGTAGACATTCAGCAAAACTGAAACATGAGATGCACTACAAATAGAATTATTAACATAAACCTTTGATAAAGAAACTCTTTCCTCCAAAGTCTTTTTACAGCCCGAGCCCCCCTTTTCCTCATTCTCTGTCTAATTGGAAGTCTTTTTTAGTGAGCATTGGTTGGCCTTGGGAGGATGGTGAAAGAAGGACAGAGAAATTCAGACTTTCAGTGTCAGTTTGCATCAGTATGTCTGCAGTAAATGGCAAAGCTTGATTTGGGAAAGAATGGGCTTCTACTGTTGCAGATTCTACTGCAGCTGTGTGTGCCTGCCTACAACAGACAGGGCAAACAGCAGCTGCCTTCAATTCTCTTACAGAGTGTGCATGAACAATAAAACAGAGAAAAAAAGGAAAACGGATAAAGCTACCTCACCAGTTCCCCCCATCTGTAAATTAAGCTGGCAAAATAAAAATCGTTAAGAGAAGTGGAAACCGGTGAAAGAAAATGTTATCCTTGCGTGCAGTTTGAAAGCAGCCTTCAAGTGGTTTTTAGAAGATTCAGAATATTTTTGTTTTCTTATGCAAGATGGCCTGGTTGTTTCATTTCACCTGTGCACAGTGCTAGTTTTGTATAAAACATCCACTGAAACATATTCAGTTGCTCTTTTTGGCAGCATAGGAACCTATCTCTGTTCTTTCCATGTTACCCTCTGCCACCAGTACCAGAGCTTCTGCTAAAGAAGGAATGCCCATGAACACACTGACTTCATTAACTGAGCTGTACCTCTACTTGTGCTGTTACTTGAATGTGTGTGTTTCTGTAGGTTTATATATAGAAAAATGTGTTTCCTTCAATTGCAAGTATTACATTTTAGTCAGCAAACCTTAGGGAAATCCTGCTTTTAGATTTCATAGATTTAGAGCTATGTCATCAATTTCAGTGTATGTTTTTTGTATCCAGCATGCATGAGTTGTATATAATGGTGAAAGGCCTCAATAACTCTGAAACTAGTTATGGAAACTCTAACCTTGCTTTCTTGATAGCACTTGAGAGGTAGTTTTAAAAGTACCTGATTTGTTCCCAGCCCCCAATATGAGATTTTTTTTTCTTTTGTGCATCATCCTCCACACTGTTCTAGAACTGCCACCACCCTTCTAGAGAAGATTTTGAAGGGCCCAAGAGCTGTATCAGAAAGTATCCATGAAAACGATTTCCTTCCCCAGTCTAATGGGAGTGTCCTTTAAGTGTAACTCTGCTGAGTGAGCAAACCTGCTAACAGTGTTAATTAGGATCTGCTACTGTGAATTTGATACTTAAAACCTTAATTCCAGCAATCTGAACTCATAACTGATGGATGAAGATAAAATGCCTTTAATTAATTAAAACCGGGCCTTTTCATATTGAAAAATTCTAACATGCAAATGTAAAAACTTGTGCATGTACCTATTTCCCATCATTTGTAGGTAGAGGGAACCAGGATTGCCTGCTGTTCCCTGCCACACTTGCAGCTGTTTCACTGGTTTGAAGATAACATCAATTCAAGAGGTATCTGTAGAGGATTAATAAAAGGGTACTGAATACATGATTGCTCTGTAGAATTTGCAACTACAGTCTTTTATGGCTATGTTATACATCAAATGATGAGGAAGATTCAGAATGGTCCAAAACTTTCCTGCAGTTCTGTTTTTCTGTGATGAAAGAATGATGCTGGCTCAGTTCTGATATTGGTTAAAACAGCCTGTGGATTTTACTAGTTCTGTATTCCAAATATCCTAAAGGCACCAAATCCTATCAGATCCTGAAAGCTAAGCAGGATTGCTCTTGGTTAGTACTTGGATGGAGACCGCCAATGAATGGGCTATATTTCAGAGGAAGGGACTGGCAATACCACCTCTGAATATTCATTGCCTAAGAAAACCCTATGAAATTAATGGGATCGCTGTAAGTCAACAGCTGATTTGAAGGCACATAACTATTTTCTCCTTCCATACAGCATTAAGACTCCATTTCTAAACACACTCACTAGTGAATAAGCACCACTGAACAAAGTAGACCTTGCATATGACAAAACATGGTGAGATTGCTGTCCAGGCCTGGCAGCTATTTTAATTTTCAAAATAAGCATGCCATTCTTCAAAATGGGTATTCTATTAATTCCTTTTCAAACTGAAACATTCTTGTTGATCAGGAAACATTGGTTTAGATTGTTACCATCAGTGTGGTATGTTTTGATGTGCTACTGAAAAATTCAAGTCCTTAGCAAGTGGCTTGTGAGGGAGTTGTCAAGTGTCTTGTGTAGCTGGAGCATGGCAGTGAGGGGTCATGGAGCATCCCTTCCAACGGCTGGCTGCTAAGCAGAGAGGGAGGAAGAACTGAACCAGGGCAGAGATGAGAAGCTGCAGAAGACTTAAGGACCAGGTGGCCACTTTGAAGGAGAATTGGTAGCACTGACAGTGCTTCCCCTGGAGAAACACCCTCTAGACTTGTCCTGCCACCAGAACGAGTGAATCTTCCGACCTTGGGGATGAGTGAGAGAATCTTTCCATCTAGAGACATTTGCCTGGTGTCTGCTGAGAGGATTAATAAGCAGACAGCCCTAAATGGAAGACTGTCTGAAGGGGTGCATGACATGCTAGGAAAGGTCAAGGACCTTCATTTGGACCTGAAGATGTAAGACTTGGGTGGAGAGTTAAGACTGTTGGTTTCCAGTCCAGAATGGAAGGAGGATTGGGGAAGATGAGTCAACTGTCTGGTCCATATCTTGGAGTGAACTACAGTTTCCACCCCATTGACTCCACCTGATCCAGAAGCTACTCAGCTGTTCTTTTATACAGATCCTGTAGTTATTTGCCAGTGCTGTGATCTTGATCTGTTGGCTATTTACAAGTGATAAGATCTTGATCCTGGGGCTGCCAACTAGTGACAAATTCTAACATGGGAGCTACTCACAATGAACAGAGTCCCCTGGCTCCTGACACGTCAGATATTGAAAGATTATTTATATATACCTCAATAAACAGCAAAATCACTACTTGTTCTCTTTTTCTCCCTGTGATCATGTAAGCTGGGGATTTTGATGTGCAGCTTCTCATGGAGGTAGTCCCCCACAACTACTCTAGTGTGAAGGCCATGCTATATTTGACCCAACTTGTCTTTTGCACCCCCATACTTCCACTTTTTTTTAATTTTTTTATTTAATTATTTATTTGTATCCCACCTCTCCATATGGATCAAGGCGGCGAACAACTTACAAATAGCATGTATTTTCGAAACATTTCTATACATGCCCCCAACAAGCTGGGTACTCATTTTACCGACCTGCGAAAGGATGGAAGGCTGAGTCAGCCTTGGAGCTGGGCAGGATCGAACTCACAACCTTGTGGCTTGCAGTACTGGCATTTAACCATTGCGCCACCAGGGCTCCACTTCAGAGTATAGGCATTGCATGAATTGCCCTGAGTGGAAATTTGACAATACATTGTACTGGGGGTCTTCCTCACAAAAGTGCATACTGTAATAATGATGCTGTAAGGCTTCTAAGTTTTGCTAGAGGAGACAGACTTGAGCTGCCCTTCTGTTTAAGCATATCCCAGAAGCTCTACCTTTAAAGAAGTTGGAAAATTCTCTGTTCTTAAACCTGTTGTTATTTTACTAATTGTATTAAGTTTTATTACAATGAACTAAGCAAATCTACTTTGGTTTTGATCAGTCTTTACATTTTTTTGTCATATAAATCTGGCTGCTGTGGAGATTTTAAAGTATGTATTTATCAGATCCTCCAATTTCTCCCATATAGGACTAAAGTTCATAAAACAAGGAACCACAGTGCTTTCATTCCTTAAACAGGTATTGGTGCAAGTCTGAGGTTGTTAATAACTTACTCCACCATCAGTTCTGGGCTATATGTGTTAAACAGTCATCACATCTAGAAACTCCTCAGACTGAACATTTCAGGATAACATGTTTAAGAAGCAGAATTTTGTACATTTCATTGTTACTCATGGAATCAAGTGATCTGCATGCGTGTGAATCATCCATGTTAAAAATGTTCAGCTCAGCAACTGAGTAATCTCAAGTTTTACTAAATGTATTATGTCATTCACATTAGATTGGAATACTTCTTATACATAGGACAGGTGTAGTCTCTTGGCTTCAGTAGATTATTAGTGAAAGCTGCTTCTGAATAGCCACTTCTAGTGCAAGCCTTTGCATATTTGCTTCAAAGTAAATCCCATGGCTGATAATGGGACTTGCTCTGTGGTAGCAGGATAGTAACCTACATGTTTTGCACTACAGTTCCTATCATCCTGACCATCCACCATGTTGACTGAGCTGGTGTTAGTCTTGTAACTTTCTGAATTTGTCAGATTTATCTACCTCTGTCCTAGCAAACATATTTAGACTTTCAGTATTACTATCTTGAGAGATAAAGCATGGTTTGTATATCTGACTGTGTTATTAAAAAAGAACCAGTCAGATGCAGCTGAAACCAGCATTTGGAGGCAAAAGTAATACAGTGGATCCTCAACTTGCACAGGGGTTAGGGGTGGAGGATCCCCGCAAAAGTGGAAAAACCAAAAATATCTCTAGACCCCTCAAACATGCATGTAGAGTCTATGCTGCAACAAAAATCTCTTGTCATCCTTCCAAGGAGAAGAAAGAAGGACAAATACACTGGAAGAGATGTTTGCAGCAGCCAGTGCAGAGGGCTGCTCCTCTCTTATCTCCTTTCATGCCAATGGCTCTGCCCTTTGCTGCTTTGGCACCTCGAGGCCTCCACCATCCTTGAAGCCTTCTCCAAGAAAAGGACCGGGATCCTCACAAGGCTGGGTCCCTCCACCTCACTCTGAGGCTACCTCTGCCAGACTACTGTGGGCTGCACAAGTCTCCAAATGTTCTCCTAGAAAATGCCATAGATCCTTGCAGTGCGGGGCTGCAGCTGGTCATCCTCTTCCTCCTCTCCTTTCCCACCAACAAAACGCATGAATGAAGCTGGCAGGTACCAAGACAACTCACTGGTGTGTTTTGTCTCTCAGTGTGCTGTGAATCTCTGGGGAGCTGAGTTACTGATTTCCATGTGCACACATCCTTCTTTGGACAGTATTTCATGATCCCCCACTTCTGGGGAGCAGCCAGTGGAGAAGTGGGTGCCAGGTGAGGAGGACCAGCTTCAAAATTTTCCTTCAGTGTTGTTGGGGAGGAGACGGAGAGGGAAAGTCTGGGAGTGGGGAAACAGCAGGAGATGGAGGGAGGGAGGCAGAGTCAGTGAGCCCCTCAGAAGCCCCTCTCCATCACTAGAGTACAGTACTGTATGGCTGTAGCTACATTGCTAGCAGCTACAAATTCATGAATAATCAAATATATGAAAATTAAACACATGAAAGTGGGGAGCTGACTGTGCAGTCCCAGTTGTAAGATTTTTATAGATGCACCATTCTGCCTTCCTCCCAATATGGGAGTCAAAGTGGCTCACAGCACAGATTAAAACAAGTGTAGCTAAAATACAGTTATTATAATAAAAAGGGTTTAAAAATTAGACTATCCTATTAAAACATTGATTTAAAAATTTAAGAGTATTTAAAACATAACTTAGAATGAAAATGCAGCACACGCATACGGATTAAAAGAGTATTCTGCAGCAACTAATTAATGACCAAAAGTCAGACCATTTCCGCACTAGCCAGTTATAGCGCAAGGATTCCACTTTCAACATCCTCTGGAATACTGGGGTTTGCAATTTTGGGAGGGGCTGGCCCCTCCTGAAACTGTAAACCCCAGGATTCCAGAGGGTGTTGGAAGTGGAATCATCGCGCTATAACAGGCTAGTGCGGAAATAGCTTGTGTCTAAGTAAAAAGGTCTTTGGCTGGTCATAATGGGGCAGCCTAGCTTTCCATGGGAGAGATTTCCACAACCTGGAAGCAGCCACCAAAAAGACCTCTCATTTTTGCCTGTGACCATGGTAGGACTGAAATAAAGCCTTCCCCCAAGGATCTTAAAAATTGGACAGGTTCATACAGGGAGTTAAGACTTCCAAAGAATCTGAGCCCAAGTCATCCCCACCACTATGTATTCTACCTGAAAATGCAGCAAAAGCCACTGAAACTACTGAAGCATGGGAAGTGCAACCTGGGGCCATTTTGTATTACACAACAGAATCTTGGGATTTGCGTTTTAGCAATGGGTCGTTATGATTCTCAGCCAGAGTGCTCCAGTGCATCATCAAACTACAAATCCCAGGATTCCATAAGCAGTTGAAGCGGAGTATAAAACTCTGATTATGTACAGCTGGCCCTCCATATCCACAGATTCTGTATCCACAAATTTAACCAACCACAGCTTGAAAATATTTTTTAAAAAAATCTAAAAAGCAAACTTTGATTTTGTCATTTTATACAAGGGACACCATTTTACTGCACCGTTGTAGGTAATGGGGCTTGAGCATCCACAAATGTTGGTATCCATGGGCTGTGGTGGGGTGGGGTCCTGGACCAAACCCTAGTGGATACTGAGGGCCCACTGTAGTGTGGATGGGCTCCAGGTTTTTGCTACAATAACTCTTTTTTTATTTAGCTGCTGTGGCAACTCAGAGAAATCTGTGAACTTTGGCCATTTCCACCCTACACTGTTATAGTGCTATTATTCCACTTTCAACATCCTGTAGAATTCAGGAATTTGTAGTTTCCTGAGGCCCAAGAGCTCACTGGCTGAGAATTCTAAGTGCCCCTCCCTACACCGCAAGCCTCAGGATTCCATAGGATGTTGAAAGTGGAATAATAACATTAGAACAATGTAGTGTAGAAATGGCCTTTGAAGTGTTGAGAAGAAACAGTAGGTTTTGAACTACAATTCCCATTAATCGCAGCCAGCATGCTCAATAGTAAGGGATTGTGGAAACGGTAGTCGCAAGAAATTTGGAGGGTGCCAGATTTGCCTATTCGACTTGTGGATTCCGTGTTGCGGAAAAGTATGGTTGCATTTTGAGGGGTTTTGCAGATTTCTGGAACTGGAAAGAACTTGGAATTGCAGAAGGCTTTGTATTGTCTGTAAGTACTTTCAAAAGGAATATTGGGCAGGCGAAAAGGTTTGGGAGATTTAGGTAACCTCACATGGACATAGATGGGAGGGCTATGGGCAAATGGCAGTGAGCTGGCCTGGAAGCTTTAGATACTGGAGAAGTGTAGGCCAAACAGAGATGAGTGAGGGACATTGGACTTTTCATATAAGCAGACAACTATTTTAACTTCATACTTGTAAAACAGACGAGTTACCAGACTCATGTCTCTGTCCTATGTACGAAAAGAAATTTGGGCTTAATAATAATAAATTTGGGCATTGCTAGTAAAATATCAACAATAGTAGGAAATATGTTTCTGCGAAATTAAGAGGGGAGAGACTTCCAATATTAGTTTCCATCCTCTGTCACTGTTCAGTTACTTAATGCTAATCTGTTCCCCAATTTTGTTTTAGTTTTCGAATGGAAAGCTGTAGAAAATCAAGGGAATGCAGCAATAATGGACCAAATGGATTCATTAATGAAGTACTAATTTAATAGCTATATAAAGAAGCTTGCATTAAAGCCCTTAATAATCTTCAAAATGAAGGAAACTAGCTTAAACACTGCCTATTGTTTATACGTCTCTCTTTACATGGATAATTCATAAAGATGTTTGCATTCTGCTGACTTTTGCCCTTGGCAAATGTAGCTCCTGGAGTAGTGAGCTGATCTGCAAATAGAAACCATCTGGCTATGCTTGCATGGCTGAATGGGTGCTAAGGATCAACCTTCCACACACCCTGCCAATTTTTAAAAGGACTTTCAAATTCTGTCATTTCAAAAAGCAGTTTTGCATTCCAAAACAAAGCAAACGGTTGCAAAAGAACCTGCCTGAACTGGATAGTGATGCTAAACAGATTTCAGATAGGGATTGAGAGTATGTTTTTTTTTTAATGGATGTTGGTTTTGTGACCAGCCCCATGTCATTCCAGTGTTGTAACAGAATCTCAGTGTCAGGTGTACTGATAAAAGAAAGGAAGAACTGGTCAGACTTGCTCCTACTTACAGGTAGTTCTGATAAGTGCAGGCATCACTACTATGGTAATACAATACGATGCATATAGGTGAACACTGTGGCCTTTTGGGGTTTAGAAGTCACATGAGCCTGGCACATCTCAATTGGTCATATTATCTCCTAGAAATGTCAGCTCCAGTGCAGTTTAGAGGCAAATACTATAGTCTAGAGTAGACAAAGGACAAGTCTAAAACCAAAGGGCTAGAGGGAGGCAACGTGGTACAAGAGAAGTTACTGCCAGGTTCTACCATATCTGGCCTGTCTATTAGGCAGCGTGCAGTGGCTACCTCAGGTGGCACCGTCTGATGCCTCTGCTCTGGAAAATCGTGTTCTCTAAAGCTGGACACACCCCAAAGTCCTGGCTTTAAGGATTCTCCGGGCCAGGCATTGTCGGCAGGATGCCTTAGGAGACTGTTTGTACATTGTAACCCCTATGAATTATTGGCTTGGCTTAGTGGTTAGGGAAGTCCTAAGGAAAGGGCTGTATCTGCTAGCTGAATTCCTCAAGACGGGGACTGCTGGAGCTGGAAAGGAGCTGTGGTTGGCAGGGCTAAGGACTAGGCCCTTTTCACCTTGAATAAGGTAATGGGATTTTCATTTCTTTATTTAGAAGGGAACAAAGGGGTAAATTTTGGCAGTGTAATTTCTATATATCATTTTCATTTTGTATTTTTTTATTTAGGGGTTTAAGTTTTCATCCAAATGTTTCAATACTACTGAACAGTGCAGGTAAAAGAATCCTGTAGTCAGTTCTTTCTGGCACTGCATTGGATGCATGGAATGTTTTGGGCAGTGCATTGCTGTCAAATTTAATATGTAATTTGCTATATTGTTGAGATTATATCTCTATCTATCTATCTATCTATCTATCTACCTACCTACCTGTTGTTGTTGTTGTTGTTGTTGTTGTTGTTGTATTCCTTCAAGTTATTTCTGACTTATACTGACCCTAAGGCTAATCTATCAGGATTTTCTGAGGCTGAGAGTGTGTGATGCACTCAAGGTCATCCAGTACCTTTCTGTGGCTGAACAGAGAATTGAACCTTGGTCTCCAGCGTCATAGTCCAATGCAGTTGGTCAATATCCCTCTCTCTCTCTCTCTCTCTCTCTCTCTCTACACACACACACACACACACACACACACACACACAGAGCCACTTCCGTGCTAGGCTGTTATAGCACCACTATGATTCCACTTTCAACCTCCTATGGAATCCTGGAGTTTGCAGTTTCAGGAGGAACTGGCTGGCCCTTCCCGAAACTGCAAACCCCAGGATTCCCTAGGAGGTTGAAAGTGGAATTATAGCGCCGTAACAGCCTAGTGCAGAAGTGGCCATAGACTTAAGTTGTAATTGTGTTTTCAATATTCTATAACAGTTGGCCCCAGAGAAACCTGCAAGAGGTATACTGTTGACACAGGGGATCTCTGAGAACCCCTCACTTTCAGTGCCTGGTTCTGAGAGTTCCTTAGACCCAGACGTGTAAGGACATGGTCAGTTCTGGAGGGAGCAGAAGCAGACTGGCAAGGTCAAGAGGGAGGGAGGGAAGAGAAGGGAGCGGGGAGTGAATTAGTGAAGTAAGCAGGGAACAGGAGATAAGTGACAATGTGGAAGATTTGGGTGGCCAGAGAAGGCAAGTGTGGAGACCTGATGATGGAGGAGGCAAAGGCATATTTTCCACCACAAGTGACCGTAAAGCTCAAGGTTAGGCAGGCAAAGATGAGAGGAGCAAGTCTTCAGTAAACATGATCTTCATGCATGTGTTTTCTCTGCAACCTGGAGAGCTGAAAACAAAGAGCAATTGATTCTCGGGGTTGAGCCGAGGTATTTCATTTCCATGAAAAATAATCTAGGTTATGGTCTTGCTGTTTTTCCAGTCCTCTTTCTGTTGGGCCTAACTTTAATAACCCGAATCTCAGTTCAAGCCACAAAAAGATATGTTGCAATCAACTGTAAAGGACATCAAGCCCATTAGAGATGTCCTTTGCAAATGTTCCCTGAATATTTTCCTGTGCAAATTCTGGCAGACTGTGGAAAGCAAAGAAAGATAAATGTGTCTCGGGATTTTAATCAACTTCTCACTGAAGGCTTATGTGCTCTGAGTTTTGATGCCAATTTGAAATATCTCTATATTCAAAATCTGTTTAATTATTCTCTTGTATGTAGTAAACTCACTAATCCTTCTGCGTACTAAAACTGTTCACTAGGAGAACATTCGTTACAAATGCAGTCTTTTGTTCTCTCAAACTGTCAAGCTGAGTGAGGCTGAGTACAGCTAGAAACAGAACATGTGCTTGAGAGCTAATTAATAATGAGCAGAATGAGAAGCATTTATATAGAAACAATAATGAACTATGTGCTGCCTGGGAGTGTTAACATGAGTAACAATGAAATAATTACTTATAAGGTGAGAGCCTTTGGCTTAATTTGCGGGCAATGAGGTTTGCTCCAATGCTACTCTTTTATTGCTTAGGTGGAGATACACAATGTGCTGAGTTGCTCTAGAGAATATGCAATGAAGATCACTGTGTTTGTGGTGCTGGAATTTTTGAGAACATTTTTGGGTGCTCTCACAACATAGCTATAATGAAGAGGACATGCCCATTCACAAAATTGCTGCCATGGTAGATGTTGCCTGTTTGAAACCACAAATTTCTCACAAGACGAACAATTTTGTGAACAAATTACTTCTCTTTTAATCTTACCAAAGTACAAGGCAGAGGTGAGATCTGAGATCTTTTGAATCCATGACTTTCTCTTTCACACTCACTTCTCTGAAGGCAAACTGATGATGCTAAGGGATCAATAAACTGTCTAAGAAACTAAATAGAAGGGACAGATGGGATTTGAGTCCCAAATGTCAAATCAATGATTTGCCCCTGCAAGGTACTACAAAACACCCACCTTACAGCAGACAAATGTATGTTCAGGGAGACACAGGCACAGACAAAACACCCACTGTTTTTTCTAGGTGGGCTGAAACACATCAAAACAGAGCTTGGCTATAGCCACATATCTTTTTAAATCTCATTGCCAGTCTCTTTCTGGTTGTTGTTGTTGTTATCATGTTCCTTCAAGTCAACTAGGGTTTCTGTGGTAAGAAGTGGTTCAGAAGTGGTTTGCCATTGACTACCTTCTAGACCAAGAGTGTGATGTTACCCTGATTTCTGGGGTCCCTTGGGGGATGCCTTAATGTGCTACAGGTGATAGGGAATGGAAAGTAGCCAGAGCATGAGCAATAGCAATGTAAGAGGCAGGGTAACCTAATGGGGTCTTTTTACCCAGTTTTTATGGGGTAGGTGTAAACTGTACAACTCGAGTCCATACAATTGAAAGGATTCTGTCCTCTTGCATGAGCTTATCTGAGCCCTGAAACCTTGGGGAAGTGCTCCTCCCTGTTCTGGCACCCTCATAGGCAGATTTGGTATATATGCCAAGAGAGGGCCCTTCTCAGTGGTTGCCTCTAGACTCTGGAATCTCTTCTTATGGAGGCGATATTGGATCCCTTCTTTCACAGGGAGGTGAATATCATTTTATTTCAGATGGCTTTAGGGAACTTAGGCCATTTCCGCACAACGATGCTCTTCCGCGTTGTCTTGCTGCAGTCCCAGGTCCAGAAGGGAGCGTGTCAGCAATGCTTCCCTCTGCACCCGCTTGGTCCATGTGGAAGAGAATGCAATGGTGCCACATCTTCCTTTGGCAGCACAGCTGGGCTTTTTCCATTGCTGTGCTACAGAAGGAAGCATCGCCAATGCACTTCCGCAGCTTCTGCATGGCCAGAAGTGATGGGAGTGCCACGCAACTGCAGACGCGAAATAGATTTTTTCCATTTTGTGAAAATTGCACAGGTGTGGTGCTCTGTGACAGGATGGCAGCAGGACGGTAATGCCATCATGTAGAAGCGCGACCTGCCAACCACTGCCATCCTGTGGCAGAAAAAAGACAGCGACATCGTGCAGCAAGGGCCTTGTTCTATAAGAAAAGAGCTCTTTTTAATGTGATGTCCTACTTTTATCCCTTGCTTTTAAAAAGGAATATTCTAAATATAGACAGTTCAGTCCCACATTAAACTTAATCTTTGTACATTTTGTAGTTGTTATTTTATAAATCCTGTTGCCTTTCCACTTTAGGCAAAAGGTAGGGTAAAAATAAAGTAATACTGTAGAGTTATTGAGCTGGAAGAGAGCACAAGGGCCATCTAGTCCAACCTCCTGTCATGCAGGAATATGTAATCAAAGCATTCCCAACAGATGGCCATCCAGCCTCTGTTTAAAAATTTTCAGAGAAGGAGACTCCACGACACTCTGAGGCAGCATATTCCACTATCAAGCAGCTCTTACTACCAAGAAGTTCTTCCTAATGTTTAGGTGGAATCTCTTTTCCTGAAGTTGGAAGCCATTGCTCTATGCCTTAGTCTCTAGGACAGGAGGAAACAGGCTTGCTCCATCTTCCAATGACTTCCTTTCAAATATTTAAACATGGCTATCATGTCACTTCTTGACCTTCTATCCTTCAAGCTAAATGTACCCAGCTCCCTAAGCTGCCCCTCATAGGGCAGGGTTTCTAGACCTTGAGCATGCTTAACATTTTGATTGCTCTGCTCTGGCCACTTTCCAGCATGTCAATTTCCTTCTTGAATTGTGGTGCCCAGAACTGGAAAAAGTATTCCAGATGAGGTCTAAGCAAAGCAGAATAGAGTGGTACTATTACTTCCCTTGACTTAGACACTATACTCCTATTGATGTAACCTAGAATCACATTGGCTTTTTAAGTTGCTGCATGACACTGCTGACTTTTGTTCATTTTATAGTCTATTAAGACTCTTAGATCCCTTTCACACATACTGTGGTTGAGCCAAGTGTCATACATCCTACACCTGTGCATTTCCCTTTTTTCTTCCTGTAGTACCTTGCATTTCTCTTGTTGGAATTCATTTTGTTAGTTTTGGCCAAGCTCTCTAATCTGTTCAGGTCATTTTCAATTTTGATCCTCTCCTCTTAGGTATTAGCTACCCCTCCTAATTTGGTGTCATCTGCAGATTTGATAAATATGTCATCTTTCCCATCTTCCAAGTCATTTATAAAGATGTTGAATAGTATTAGGCCCAGGACAGAACTCTGTGGCACTCCACTTGTTACTTCTCTCCAGGATGAAGAGGTGAGCACTCTTTGGATTCGGTCAGTCAACTGATTACAGATTCCCCAACAGTAGCATCATCTAGCCCACATTTTACTAGTTTGTTTGCAAGAATATCATAGAGGACTTTGTCAAAAGCTTTACTGAAATTAAGATATTCTACATCCACAGCATTTTCTTTGTCTGCCAAGTTTGTAACTCCATCAAAAAATAATATAAGATTAGTCTGGCATGACTTGTTTTTGAGAAACCCACGTTGACTTTTAGTGATCATGGCATTTCTTTCTAAGTGCTTACAGACTGTCTGTTTAATGATCTGCTCAAGAATCTTTCCTGGTATTGATGTCAGGCTTACTGGGTGATAATTGTTTGAGTCCTCCCCCCCCCTTTTGAAGATGAGGCTAATATTTGTCCTCTTCCAGTCTGCTCTCCTACTCCCTAAGAATTTGCAAACATTATTGCCAATAGTTCTGAGATTACTTCTGCTAGTTCTTAATACCCTTGGATGTAGTGCATCTGGCCTTGGAGGCTTGAATACGTTATTTAATTATATTTCAAAGCATGCTGCTGGGACTCATCTGTAGCTCAGAGGCATTCTTCGAAAGAAAGATGGGGCAGTGCTAGATGCTGGCATTTTGCTCCGTAATATGCCAGCCTCCTAGTTAGAATGGCTTTAATTTTGGAGAAATCTCTGTAAAAACCAGGAATGGCAGGGGCCTTAACATATGTTGGCAGAATGTCTGGAGTTAATGCTCAGAGGAACCACATTGTCGGAGTACATTTGTCAAAGTACTAGCCAGGGCTTTGCCCTCTGCTAGCATAGAGAGAGGCCTAAATGTTTTTCTATACAATTACATTATGGGCATCCCCTGTTTTTTCAGCGGTCTTCTTTTTGATGATTCACTTTTTCAGTCCTTTTAAATTACATTCAGAACCTGTATATTCAATGTGTGGTCCACTCTTTCAACCACATGTACTAATAGAAAAGGGTTGAAAAAGTGGATTGTTGAAAACTGACCATGCTTTTTTTCCTTCCTCATGGCACCCTCCTGTCCAGCAGCTCTGGCTCCATGGCAGGACAGAAAAGGAGACACCGTGGGAGGGGAGGAGAGGAGAAGAGAAGGAGCAGTGAGTAAAAAACTGGTGCCCCTGATGCGCTTCTACTGTCCTCCTCTCCCTCCACCTGAAGGGTTTCTCTGTGGGCATGGAAGTGTGTCTGTGAATATGTATCTGTAATGCACACCCTGGTAGTGGGTTGCTTGAGGAAGCGAGCAAGAGAAAGAGAGTCCCTAGTGGTGCCTTTCAACAAACAGAGTGACAGCTGCAGCTCTTCCACCACCCATGTCCCTGTCTGTTGGCTTCTTGGCTGCTGAAGAGATCCAAAGGAGGGTAACCCAGCCACAGTGTAAAAACAAGGAAAGATAGGGTGAAGTGGAGGTGTCAGGGTGCCAATCTGCCTGCCTGCCTGTCTGTCTGTCTTGTCTGCCTGCCTGCCTCCCTCCCTCCCTCCCTTCCTTCTCCTGCCAACACCATTCTCTCAATTGACTCGGTGCTATCTTTTTGTTCAGCGTATACAGACTGAACAAAAAGATGGTACCAAGCTGACGGAGAGAAAAAGCAGCGTTTGGTCACATATACTCTACAAGAGATACACTGTGCACAATTTCTAAGAAATGCACTGCATTTGTATGGCAACTGAACAAGAAATGGTGCTGACTCGATTCACTTTGCATTTTGACCTTTTCTGCTTTCTGATAGTGCTTTGGTCCCTAACCTGTTGAATAAGCAGGGATACTTGTACACATTTTCTGTGTTCATCCTGAGTTCTCTGGAGACATGTCACAATGTTCTATATCTTATTGTTAGTCTTGGCTAGAACACAATCATTGAATTGAATGGATTTGCCTGTGTTTAGATTCACCATTCAACAATTGATTCCATAGCTCTACTGTCTAATAAGATTCCATCCAATGTGTTTTTTATTTCTTTCCTTCCAACCTCTTGGTGAGGACATGCTTTGCTCTGGAACTTTACTCTCTGTCAGATGTACTGTCCATTTAATGCTGTTTGTTACATCTTAGGGCCTACTGATGCAGCATGGCATGCTCATGCACAAATGCAGTTCTGGTGGAACAACATCTGGTTTGCAACAAAATGATGAGAAAGTGCCACAATTGCAGCTGGTGGCTGCCATGCCAGAGGGGCAGTGAAGCTACTCCAGTTTTGAATCCTTGGATAGTTACTGTAAAGACAGTCAAAATTTAGAATGGATTCACCACCCCACTGAAATGGGAACCACGACCCACCACTGGGTTTCCAGATCTGCTTCTTGACTTTTTGGTCCAGGTACTAGGTAGTTGGAGGCTGAGCTTAACTCACTAACAACAAGGATAAGTGTTAGTTTGGTGTCTAAGCAAACTTAACACTTACGATTTGAATCTTAGGTCAATTTAATTGTAGCATTTGTGCTTTGCATGTCAAGTAGCATCTGTTAATTTTTTTCTGCATCTAGAGGCCGGGGCTGGCTCAGTCTTTGGATGGATGACCTCAATACTTAATTTACACATATATGTTCACTAAATGTCTCTCATCCTAATGTGTGCCCAGTGTCCACTGAAAAGTAATTGGTACTTGATATGGGGTGATGTGAAGATTTTCTCCTGAAGTACTTAGTCTGTGAGAGTCAGTTCCCAGGTAGGGAAATCATATGATTCTTAAGTCAGCAATGAGGGAAATGCAGCTATAAAATGGCCTCAAAAAAAAAGAGTATGACACAGCAAAGCCTTCTTGCAGCTTATTACCTGCCACCAGCCCTATTAGTAAAGTCAGTGTGAAGTCCTATGTTCATTTTATTTCTGCAGTAGAGGCTTTATTCTTTTATTTTGGAAGGACAATGGCAGAGGGAGAATTTACTTTGAAATAGAAGCCTTGGTTCTTTCAATATTCATTGTGTGCTGAACATTTGTGTGTGGGGGTGTATAATGAACTGTTTAAGACTTTAAAAATAGCTTAAAATGGCATATTAATTAACCCTTTCCCTGAAGGAGAGTGCCTGAATTTCCCATTCATATCCCTTTCTACTAATGAATCCTAAAATAATAATATGGGAAGGGAGAACATTGGAAAAGGGAGAGCAAAGCTCTCCAGTCTGATAAATCTGCTCCTACTCTAAACTATTGGTAGATTGCCAAGTGTGACCTTTCCATTCAGATCACACTGTGTGGTTACTCTTTTTCTTTAGGACTCGGTAGAAGTGGGAGGAGCTGAATAATACAGGCAGTGCGTATAAATATTTGAAGTGTCTGTGCATGCATTTCACAACTTGATCAGTGTGTCATATATAAAACTTGGCTGCTTATATCCATGTGATCTACACCTTCCAGCGTTTCACAGATGAAAACTGGGACGTGCACAGCCAAGCATTGTTAGAGTGCAATCAAAAGTTTGTGGACAGGCAGCAATGAGGAAGAACAGACAAAATGTCCGTTTTAAGCAGAAAAACCTTGGGATGTATTTACTGAGTTTAGGACAGATGAAAAGAAAGGGTGGAAACACCAATCCATAAACACAGTACTCTCTCTCCCTCTCTCCCCCCATACACAGCATGTGCAAACCTGGTGAAAAATCACAGTTTTCTGCCAAATCAACTGTGCATTCATAACCAACCCCCTCTGCCTAATGCATACCACATATATCATGTCAAATCACAACTTCCACGTAATTTAGGAGTCATCTAGTCACTTTCAGTCACCATAGCTTCTCAGGTTATTTACTTCACAGTGGTGTTTTTCACAATAGAAATGAAAGTGAAGGTAGGGGAAAGTAATATACAATACTTTTAACTCCAGGAGACAAGTGAAGTGAAATTAGTTCAGAAGATATACAGTTAGGCCTCCATATTTGCAGGTTTAACTTCACAGATTTGATTATGTGAGAGTTTCATCAACCCCTGCACCTCAAGTGCTTCCTTTCTGGGGGAACCTTCCTTCTTGGTGACTCTGATCAGACTGTGCAGCTCTTTAGAAACCCACCTCTGATCCTCCTCCTCCTCCACCAGCTGCTGCCTAGCCAGCTAAGAATGGTTATCATCCTGATTTCTCAGCACCGCAAACCCTCTCCCAATGTCCACACCCACCCAAGGAAGGAGATGGGTGTAAGAGAGGAAGTAAAGGGCCATGATGCCAATAACCTCTTTTCTCTCTCCTTTCCCTGACCTCGGTTGGATCCTGGGTGCCCGCTTTCCCCACCATGCTTCAGCCCCCTTCCCACAGACACACACATTTTGCTGTTTGTGGTTTTTTCCACTTTTGCAGGGGTCCTGTGCCCCTAATCCTAGCAAATGTGGAGGGCCAACTGTAGTTGGATGAAAACATGACTGTCATAAAGAAATACGTTACTTTTAGAAAGTCTCAGGCTAGAATTCTGTACACATTTATTTAGGAGTGAGTCCCACTGAACTCATTGGGGCTTATTTCTGGGTAAGTATCTATATGATTGCATTGTTAATGCAAATGGACTATTGCTCTGGAGAAAAACAACAACACCCAATCAAAATAATTAGTATAATCTCTCCTAATGTTGGCCCACAAGTTAAACTTTCTTTCCCATGACACTGTACAACCCTGCTGCATGTACATGTACAACCACAGAGAAGTTTAGTAAATCAAAAGTAAGAAGCGTAAGAGAAAAGAAAGCCAATAAACTAAGCATTAAAATATACAAATCTTGAAAACAGACAAAGATCACAGCTTATGGAAAGGGGAAAATATTTTTGCATCAGGAAGGTTTCTCTGGGGGAGTGGTTACCTTTAGAGATAGTTTGATATGTTAAGAAATAAGATTATATTTAACAATAGTAATAGATTAAATGGAAGCGAAAAATATAGAATTAAGAATGAAATTATTATAATAAAAATGAATATAATGAAAATAAGAATTAAAGATAGGTAACAAAAATGTATAAGTAGTATGATATAGAATAAGCTGAACAAGTTTATGTTTTTAAGGGCAAAAGAGAAAAAAAAATAATGTAAGTTTGTAGTGTTTAGAAAATAAAAAAGGAAAAAAAATTATTTTTTCTTTTTTTTTGCTTGATTCACTATTATGTATAACACATGGTGTTTAATTTTTTGTTTTTGTTTTTTGTTTGTTATATAATCAATAAAAATTATTAAAAAAAAAAAGGAAGGTTTCTCTGAAATATTGATCATGTCTGAAGAAAAGTTGAGTGGGGTGGAATCTGTCTGAAATACAGTCTGAAAGAAAATTTGGTACCCAGTTCCAAGGTGCTGTAATTCAAAGGCAATCTCCTCAAGGAAAGCCACTTTTAATCAATGGGATTCTTCCCTTACCCTGCTTTTTACAGGGTGCGGTTGTTCCTTTTGCTTACTTCAAGAAGCAGTTTGGAATCAACACAGGTTGTTTTTTGGCACAGTTACAACAGCCTGCAGCAATTTGCTTTCACTTTTTCCTGACCCTACTGGAAAGGGAAAAGTTCCACCCCAACCTTTCTCCCTCTCCTGCTGAATTGATTGTATGCCAGCTACCTTTGGACTGTTCACTTTGCAGCAATTGCAGTGAGTCAAGGACAAAGAGAGAAATTGGGAAGAAAAATGAAAAACTGGGACCTTTCCAGTGATGTAGACTCAAGTCAATTGACTTGGACTCAAGTTGGACTTAAGTCACTTCAGTGACTTGACTCAGACTCGACTTAGCAATAAATGACACACTGGCCCAACTCGAGACGTGTATATTTTTAGTGACTGACTTGCTGCCCTTGGTTCAGTACCATAATACATTCATGCAGAAACTTTACGACTTTGATCAACACTTCCATCTCTTTTTGCCTATTGCTCACATAACAATCTGTCCCAACCCCAAAATGTGGCTGCATTTCTAAGGCCCTTTTCGCACGGCATTTCAGAAGCGAAAGGGCCCCTTGAGCGTCGTGTAAATGTGAGGAGCGGTCCACACAATGCACTCACATTTGCGCAACACCCCAGAGCCTGACGCGGACCACGCAAGCATTTTTTCATTTTCAGCTCAAAGCCGAAAATGCTGCACGGTCACATATTGCTCTGGGGCCCCACGTGCACTTACTTTGTGTGCAGAGCCTCGGGAGCTGGGCCGCTCGTGCATCTTGTCCTCTGTGCAGCCTGGGAGGTCCCAGGCTGCACTGCGAACGGAAGAGGCGGGGTGCTCGCGCGACCAGGAAGCAACTGTAGAGCCCAAGCAGGAGGGATGTGAGAGCATTCCTCCCAAGGCTTCCAGCACGAGCCTCGCCCTTCGGCACCGGGAAAAGGTAAGGTGCGAAAAGGGTTTAAGAGGGGAGCAGCAAACAGATTAAGCAATGGGCTTGAGGCAGGCTTGAGATCTGCTCAGCAGACATATTGGAGAAGCCTTCTAAAACTTTTCCTAAGAGCAGAAGACAGGACTTGCCCCCAGAGTGCAGGGTGCATTTATCAGAGGTGAACAGCAAATGTTAGGCAATAGGCTTGAGGAGGAAGGATCTTTCCTTCTTAAGCATTTGAAGCTTCAGTAATGAGGAGTAAGAAGGATTGTATCCCCCACTTCTGAAAGATCCTCCAGTGTCAGAAATGGGAAGTAAGAAGGATCCTATTGCCCACTTCCAAAGCTGTGGACTCTTTCATGCCCATTGGCACAAAAGCCTCCAGCTTTGGGAAGGGAGAGTAAGAAGGACCCTATTCCCCACTTCTGAAGCTGCAGATAGCAAAATCACAAATGTGGAGTAGGGGGGAACTCTGCTTAAATTGTTAAAACTGACTTTATTTGACTCTGTCCAGAAATTCTGGAATATAGGTCGGAGTATAAAGTTGGCTTCCAGACTTGAGACTTGACTTGAAAGTATCTTCAAGGACTTGAGACTCAACAGTAGAGACTTGAGACATGACTTGTGACTTGGAGTAAAAGACTTAAATGCATCACTGGATCTTTCTTTTATATCAAGTGAGAAAATGAAAAGGCAGAAGATTAATTATAATCACCCTGGCCAAGCTGGTTCCGTTGTGAGATATAAATGTAAACAAAACCATGTGCTGATTCAGCTTGCATTGGTAATTTCCATGATTTATTTGTTTTCCAGTTTAGACCTTTCATTGCTGCTGTTGCAGCAGTTGACCAAATTGACCATCATGTTTTAATTACTAGTAAACAATCCTTGTTCTAGGTGTTTTCCATACTGAGTAGGCTTGCTAGTTCTGAAGACAGAAATAAAATAACAAGGCACATCAGCTTTCTGTGAATGTTTATCTAAATCTGGTGTGAATTTGAGGGTGTGATTTTTACTTGACGCGGTAAAGTTTAAGTAACAATTGAAATATAGGCTTAGAAAATGATTACTGGGAAGTCACAGGATGTTAAGCAAACATACTGTTCCAGTAACAAGTTGTTTCAGTAATCAGGATTGAAAGTGAGATGCTTGAGAATGTTTGCCTAATCTTTTTCATCAGTTTTGTAAATTGCTTCAGCAGGCTTCTTTAGGTTGTCTTGCAACTGTGAATTACGTGCTAGGGCTGGGGGAGGGAAACGGCAGCTGAATGTAATGTTGCTTTGCCATTAAAACAGTCTGCTGTCAATGAATTCTGCTTGGAAAAAAGAAAAAAAAAAGCCTGTGACACCACATCTGGTTTGAGGAAACTATAGCTATTACCCCATGTAATAATGGAATACTGTCATGGAAAAATGATTCCCACCCTCAGTTGTTGATAATGGTGTGTGTTTAAGGGTATTGCTTCATTGATTATATTGGGTATGCTTTGTTATAGGCCATTGGAGGAGAGGGGATTTCATTATTTCTAGGAATGCTTGCAAACGCTGGATTACACTCTGAGCTTGGAAAAACTACTTTTCTGGACTGTAATTTCCAGAATTCCCTGCTGTAGTTTCCTCTGTGTGAACTATAGTGTATACAGATCCAGGTTGCATTGTCTATTACTATCAAACACGTTCGGGTGCCAAGAGTGAAATTTTGAAACGAAATATGCCTGATAAATCAAATGTTTAAATATTCGAAGAATATATGGTAATACTGAGAGAACTTTTTTAGGGGAACAAATTAATTTTAGTTAATTTAGTTAATTAGGGGAACAAATTAATTTTAGCCCTGGTGGCGCAGTGGTTAAATGCCAGTACTGCAAGTCAGAAGGTTGTAAGTTTGATCCTACCCGGCTCCAAGGTTGACTCAGCCTTCCATCCTTTCGCAGGTCGGTAAAATGAGTACCCAGCTTGTTGGGGGCATGTATAGAAATGTTTTGAAATACATGCTATTTCTAAATTGTTCACCGCCTCGATCCATATGGAGAGGTGGGATACAAATAAATAAATAAATAAAATAAAATAATTGTTCCTTAATTTGTTTTGTTTTCCAGGTGATTAGCATCCATTCTCTAGGACGCTGTGCAATTACTAGTAGAACAGTGCATATTATTTTAAGGAATTGGAACATCCCATTCTTTTAACAGAATGGTCTTTCATTTAACCTGACATGTGCAGTTGCTCTGCATCTTCTTCACGCTTGTGTTCACCCCCATAAGATGAACGGTTCTTCTCCATCTCCAATTCTGTTTTTGGCAGCAGTGTAAATATGTATTGATTAAAGTCATGGCTTTCTCTTTAAAGTCAATAACCTTTGAATAACATTAGCTGGAAACTGTAACAACTGTCTCTGATGATGATGGATTGTATATTGAAGTGAAGTGCTTCTGGTGGTAGAAGAAGTACCTTCTATAAAAACCTTTGTGTGCGTGTTTGATTAGCCTTACAGTCAGGACTGGCTGCAGGCTTCAAGGGATATTGAGACGAGAGCCCTCAGTGCCGTCCCACCCCACTGGGGCAGTGGGCCCCTTCACCCGATTGCAAAAGATAGAGTGTGACCCAGCAAGAGGCTGTGCTCCTGGTAGGAGCCAACAGGGAAAAGCTACTCCTGTTACTTTGGGACCCATGTGAAAAGATTTATTTGTGCAACAATTGTTTTGATTTTCCACAATGTAATGCACATCACAGTTTTTGTAAAAAATAATTCCCTTCATTCTATTGTGGCATACCCTTCAATGTTTCTTAGATAAAATCTGGACTTGTATAGCCAAGCAATATCCATGTGTGGTCGAGACAGCAAAACTCATTAATGAAGACGTACATAGAAGTTAGGAAAGGCTGCAGCAGTTTACTTTTGCCTGAGCCTACTGGGAAGGGTAAGATTCCACTGCCTCCTCTCCTCTTCCTTCCATTCTGAGTTGATTGAGTACAAACTACTTTTGCACTTTGAACTCAGTTTGTAGCAAGGGCAGTAGCCTGAGGACAAAGGGGGAAGGGGGAAAGAAGGAGAAACTGGGACATTTTAGAAAAGCAGCTGAAAAAGTGGGACAACAGAGGCTTAATTGGCACTGTCCCTGCCAAAGTAGAACAGTTGGAGGGCATGATGCAACATCTTTGCAGTGGGCTGATCATTTTCCAGGGTTCCCAGCTTGGAATCCCTGACAATTATGTTGTGGGGAAATTTAAAAAGCATAGCCTCTGCATTCTTTCAGTACTGCAAACAGGTAGGTTCCCTGGAGAGCAGCCCCCTGCCACCGGTTGTAGCATAACAGTGGCCTGACAGAGGCCCTGACAGAAGCACTGGCTATGTGGGTTCATACTTATTGGCACAGCCACTATTTACATTTCTCCACAGCATATTGCCAAGCAATGTGTATGGTGGACACTGCGTTGTGGGAAAATTTTAAATGCCACCAGGTCCTGACTGCTCAGCCCTCATGTTCCTGTCATCGGTCTGTTGAAATTTACAGGGGGTTTCAAAGTCCAGCTCTCTTACTGCTAGAGAATTTGCCAGTGTGTGTTGAGTGCTGACAGATAAAGAATACTTCTAACTGTGAAGAAAAACTTTCAGATCTCGGGCAGGTCCAGAGGGGTTTTTAATGTTTTTAATGAACTTGCAGTAGTAATTAAGTCTACATACCTCAATGTACCATGTGGTATTTCTGGAGAATTATTTAAATAAACAGTCAAATTCAATGATCTGGCAGCATGCTGATTAGTCCCAAACAAACAACGGTTAAATGGTAAGTCTACTATAGTTAGGGCTATAACAGGATTTAGGCGTTTGTCTCTGACTGCCCAAATGTTTGTCGTACTGTATAACTTCTATGAATTTCAGTGCACTTGTTCAGGAGAAGTTTGGTTTCCCATGTTGTGAGGACATTTCTTTAACCTGATGGTGGAAGTTATAAAGGCTGCATGCATTCTAGGAATGAAGCAGTGTTTTATATGATTTTGCAGACTTTAAAAATGCTTTGAATCTTCATTGCAGACTTAATACCCTTTGAAGTTTGTGGTTTGATACGAATGTCTTGCTTCTGTGTGAATCTTGCTGAGAGCGGGATTGGTAGATTGAAAACTGGGACAGTTCCTACACCTTTAATGGCTGTGCAGAAAAGAGAATTTCAGCAGGCATTGTTTGTTACGTGGTGGCATGACAAGCAACCTGCTGAAATTTCATCTCCTGTACAAACATTAAAGGTACAGAAGCCATGTCCAGTGTTCAATCTGGCTACCTCAGCTGAAAGATAACAGCAACTGTTTGGCTTCCCCCAGATTCTTTATCTTTGCCTCAAAAGGCACCCGCAGATCTGTCTTGAATTTTATTCTAAGCTAAATATTGGTATGAACCCTAAAACAAACAAATCTGTTTCTAATTTGCTGCTATAGTAGCATATTTGGAATACTGGACTTAAATCTGGAAGATTGAGGTTCAGATCCATGCTCAGTCACATTCTTTACACGATGACTTGGGCCAATTGGTCTAACACGTCTTATAGGATTGCTCTGAGTATAAAAAGCAGTGGTTGAGATTTAAAGGAAAAAATGTTTGAGAATTGTCCCTTTTCATGGTTCACCTCAGTGTTGTGCATGTGGTTTTCTTGCTTACTGTCATTAAACCTCTGTAATTTTTCTTGTTTTTGTTGTGTGCCTTCAAGTTATTTCTTTCTTATGGTGACCCAAGGTGAACCAATCACAGGATTTTCTGGGACTGAGAGAATGTGATGTGCCCAAGATCAGCCAGTGGGTTTCTGTGGCTGAGTGAGGAATCGAACCGTGGTCTGCAGGATCATAATTCAGTGCTCAAACCACTACTTTGCCTCTGTTATGATTGGATAAATGCTCTGGCTGCTTCCTTGAGCTTCTAGACAAAAAATCCAGTTTTGTGTCTCGGAACCACTTTAACCAGTTACTTCCCCTTCACTTTTAAGCTTCATGGTGTTTATCAATTATTTTGGCTCATACACACAGGACTGAAATTTATGTCTGTTTGAAAAATAAATGGAGCATTCTCCTTATTCTTTCTGTTCCAGCACCATACTTTATTAGTCAGTCAAAGATAATTTATTTCATTAGTTTACTCCATAAAGCAACTATGTAAGTTACCACAATAGAAGTGGAATAAAGTATATTTACTGAAAATAACTATGCAATTAATTTTCAAATGATTTGCCTGCAGAGTTCTCCTACATATAATAGAATTATTCAAACGCCTGCGAACATTTTACATGCAGTACTGGAGTGAATTAGATCAATCAAAAATTAATTGCTTCCAAGGCATCAGTACAGTCTTCTGGGATTCTCTGAATTCCAATAAGTCACAATAAAGTCATAATAATTGATGTAGCATGGAATGCTACAATTGCCATTTGCTCATAATGGAAGTTTTATTAGCCAAGCACACTGGATAGAAAAATGAAATAAAAAGGGAAACAAAAATAAGTTGAAACACTAGGTAGCAGCCGTTAATATTAATTTGATTGTGGGGTAACACAGTTCATTATTTTGATGTTATGCTTATGGCTAAGATAGGCTACCCTTGAGGCCATTTTATACAGGTGCCTGTGAATGAATTGCCACATGGACAGAAGCCTCCTGGGGACTTCTGTTGTTTTTGACAGCCATCTATGGAGGACTCTCTTTAGGCTTTCTCAGCACTTCCTGTGCTACTTTCTGCCTATCCTGGAGGATGTATGTCCTTCCCCTCTAACATGTTGACAGGCAAAAACTGTTAGGCTTGGTCCTTGCATAAATGTGGGGCACTTAGAATCATAGAATCATAGAGTTGGAAGAGACCACAGGGGCCATCCAGTCCAACTCCCTGCTATGCAGGAACACCCATCAAAGCATTCTCAATAGATGGCCATCCAGCCTCTGCTTTACAATCTCCAAAAAAGGAGACCCCACCACACTCTGAGGCAGCATATTCCACCACCGGACAGCTCCGACTGTCAGGAAGTTCTTCCTGAGATTCAGGTGGAATCTCCTTTCCTGCAGCTTGAATCCATTGCTCCTTGTCCTAGTCTCTGGAGCAGTGGAAATTTTTTTTAACACTACAGGAACCCTTCTTACAAAGGTTACATGTAGTGCTTCAACTTGTTCTCATGACAGAACATGGAAAGGTTTTTGCTACATCTCACAGAAAGGTCATGCTGCTGACTAAGGCTTTGCGTTTTGGGGCCCTCAAGAGGCTCCACATAAGCATAGCCTATGGTCAAGAGATATTTAATTCTGTGGATATCTTAACTGTCAGAAAAGAGCAGTGAGGCTATGCCCACCTACCATTTATCTGAATACTCCATAGAGCTCAGTGGCTGCTTGTTACCACATGTTGTTGCTATGAAAGCATTTTTGGAACTTGATATTGCAATGCTCATATGGTAATTTTTCAAAATTGCAGCAGAGAAATTACGTGTGTGTGCATGTGCATTTACATATTATTGTGTGATGTCTAGACCTTTCACTAGCATACAGCTCTCGATATTAGACAAACACTGCTAATGCTTGGCTCCCAAAAGAAGGAAAAGTACAGAAGAGTAGAGCAATGGCTGATTGAACTGCAGAAACATCCCCACTCTTGGGTTAGTAAATAGCAGGATAGAAATTTCCCTGTAGTACTTTACTGAGAAAGAGAGTACTAGCAGGGCAGTGGATACAAATCAGCTGGACCAGGAGGGCTTCTTTCCTTGCCCGCAGCAAGTTATCCTGAAGGAGATGCTTCTGATGTTCTTCCTACTATTTAGTTAAAAAGTGTTCTTTGATATACTATATACAATCAGGGCTATTATAGTATTGGAGTTATTTGCTGCTAATAAAACCACCAAAAACTTTCTGCATCCTCAATCTGGTATATACATCTATTGACACCTAAAAGGCAATAATTACAGTCAGCCCTTCACATTGACAGGTTTGCATTTCATGGATTTGATTATTTGTGAATTTCACAAGTTGCTGCTCTCCCTCAACTTCAAGTGCTTCTTTTCTGGAGGAACCTTCTCTCTCAGCAGCTCCAATCAAGCCATGCAGCCCTTTAAAAAACTGCCTCCAGTCCTCCTGCTTTTTTACCAGCTGATGCCTGGCCACCTAAGTATGCCTCAGGACCTAGTTTCTCAGTATCACAACCCTTCTCCTGGTGCTGCCCCACATCCAAGGAAGGAGATGAACAAGAGAAAGCAGAAGTATATGACACCATGCCACCCCCTGTTCCTTCTCCTTTTTCTGACCTAGGCTCTTTTCACATAGCATTTCCAATGCAAAAGGGCCTCTAGAGTGTCACACAAATGTGAGGAGCAGTCCACATGACACACATTCACATTTGTGTGACGCTCCAGGGCCCGATATGGACCGCGCACACATTTTTTCATTTTAGGCTTGAAGCTGAAAATGCTTCATGGTCGCACATCACTCCAGGGCCCCGCGCGCACTTACCTTGCATGCGGAGCCTCAGGAGCCGGGCCGGTCGCGCTTCCTGTCTCAATGCAGCCTGGGAAGGTCCCAGGCTGCACTGTGAAAGGAAGAGGCGGGGCTCTCGCGTGAGCAGGAAGCTCATGTGGAGCCAAAGAAGCAGGGAAGCAAGAGCCTCTCTCTGGAGGCTGCTCGCGCAAGCACTGCACCCCAGTGCCAAAAATGGGTGAGTTGCGGAAAGAGTCCGGTTTGGACCCACCATGCCTTCCAACAGACACACAAATACATTTTGATATTTGTGATGTTTTTCACATTTATAAGTGTATTGCACCCATAACCCTAGCAAATATGAAGGGCTGACTGTGCTTTTGATTTTACTTGCAAAGCATGTTAACTATTTGCTTTTGTTCTCTTAATTATGTTTGCTGTGGTATTTTGGGAGCAGCAGGTCAAGCTCCTAAAAATGTGTACCCAGCAAAATCCTCTCAAGAACCACTTTATTTGTAGCCAGACCTTTAACAATGTCTTCCGGATGCAATGATTGTTAAACTCTTTATTCACCGCTAATGTATCATAACATAAATATCCATGCCATCCAAATCTGTTATTTATTGCTTCCAAATCTTCCATAGTTCTTCTCTCTAGTTGAATCCAATCTTTAATCCAATCTAGACAGCATGCACTTAAATTTAAGAGAAAATTTTTATAAAATGCTTCACAGATGGTATACAACCCCAGAAAGATTACAAAAAATAACTAAGGCCCTTTCCACACGGGGGTATTAAAATGGTGTAGCGCGACCTCTGACGGAGGTTGTCTACACCGTAAAATGGATTGGGGTGGATTACTTTAGTGTAATTCCACACCCTAATCCATGCTAGGGCGACCGGAAGTGGCGCCGCCGCGTGCTTTTTAAAAACCACTTTTGAAGAGGTTTTTAAAAAGCACGATCGTGCAGCCCCGTGCAGCCCCGTCGCAGCGCCTGGTGTGGATTTGCAGGCGCGTGCAAGGGCATGCCTGCAGATCTGCTGGGGGTGGGCTTTCCGGCTGGCGAGCTTCTCCGGTTGGTGGAGAGCCTCCACCAGTTGTAAGCCGCCATTTTGGGCGCCGCAGGACGCCGTGGGACGCCGAGGAGTGTGAAGCAGCGAAAACACGCTGCTCTATGTGGCGATGGACTTACCAGGTTTCAGGTAAGCTCTGTTTCAGGACGTCTCAGGACGTTTTTTCCTTCGCGTGTGGAAAGGGCCTAAAAATGGGAATGTGAAATGTTGGAAGTGTGATGAAAAAATTGGGTCTTTTTTTCATGTGTGGTGGACTTGCAGAAGGGCAAGAAAGTTCTGGAAGGGGGTACATGATGAAATTCAAAGAATTTGTAAAATGAATTTTGAAATGATACTGGAATTCTATTTGTTAAATATGTTAGGACAACAAAGGGAGATAAGAAGCCATCAGAAGATATTGTTATCTTTGACAACAGCTGCAAGGTTGATATATATGCACGATATTGGAAAGAAAATAAAGATATCGACTTAGGAGAGTGGAAATTAAAAGTTCTGGATATGGTAGAGACAGAAAAGCTAGCATTTTCACTGAAAAACAAACCTATCCAGAACTTTGAAAGGGAATGGAGAGAATTTTGGATTGGATAAAAAACATGAATGTTCATGACTCCAAAGAAAGAAATAATGTAACTGTTTTCTCTTCTGTAAATGGAAATGGAAATGTAATTGTCATTATTTTGGGTAAATGGAAACAAGGAAGATTCAACTGGAGAATATAAATATGGAAGTGGGGGGAGGGTGTGATATCTCTCTCAACGGAGTATATCCACTCTGTTTTTTATGCAATTAAATCTTTAATAAAAACATTTAAAAATTTTTTTCTCAAGAACTAGACATACAGGTAAATTGCTGAGACATTTCTTGTTTTCATTGTAAGTTAAAGTTTATGGAAAGAGCTAACAACTCTTTCCTTTTAATTTTTTCCCTTTGCTTCCTTTCCCCTTTTTTGTAAAACAGTCTCATGCTGCCTCACCTATGGTCATTTCTGCACTACACCGTTCTAGTGCTATTATTCCACTTTCAACATCCTGTGGATTCCTGGGGTTTGCAGTGTATGGAGGAGCTCTTTGGCCTCAGTAAACTACAAACCTCCAGAAGTCCACGTGATGTTGAAAGTGGAATAATAGCACTAGAACAGTGTAGTGTAGAAATGGCCCTATGTTAGCAAAAACTGCAATCATACTTAAAATCCCAGCCCCTATGGTGTTGAAGACGATGATGACAATTTGTTGTTGTTTTCTTTTAAAATGCTGATTTCAAAAGACCTTGATTTTTTTCATATTAGTTCCTTGTTCTACCTTAAAAGTGACTTTTCTCTACTTGAAGTAAATATAATGGTACCTATTGCACTTTCCCTTTCATATCAGTAGCATAGCTCTGGTTTATACTTTTGACTCCTGGCACTGGAGTCTTTTTATTTTACTTCTTTGCAGTTGGACCCACTCTGTTTCTTTCCACCTCTCTATATATGGATAGTACAGAAAGGTCTAGTGCATGCTCCACAGCTTCTCTTGGTTTGGTTCCAGTTTTTGGTAGAGTTGATGCTGGATGTGTGCAACTGCAGCATTCCTTCCCCTCTTGAATGAGAGACCATTCATCTTTACTATAACCAAGTATAAAAATCACTAGATTGTTACTCCATTGGAAAAACCCTATCCTGGGGTCTACAATTTTGATATTAAACTTGATTCCGTGTGCCTGAGAGGTTGCCCAGATGAGCACGTAGGCAGTCACGGTCAAACGACCAAAAAACCAGGTCAAGCCAGTAAAATCCCCAGTCACGTAGCGCCAGGAGACCTCAAGGTGTGTAAGCCCACAATAAACAAAGGGTCCTCAGCCCCGAGAAACCAACTTGAGAGGATTAGCGTGTTTGTCCCAAGTTGAGCAAATATCCTAACAAGCGAGGACCATTTACACGAAGTCACACCACAACCAAACACGGCTGAAGATCCTGAGACTTTGGCAACACCTTGTAATGCCATCACGCAAAGGAAGTTACCATTGTGGAGCTTCGTTCTCTCTGCAACACCCATTGTTCTCCCTGGGAAAGAATTAGCCCTCCAGGTATTTTTTCTACTACAAATAGTCCCAGTTTTTGGGTGTTTCTTTGGATAGCTCTCGGTCATCCCAGCAGATCAGTAGCTCCATCCATCGAGTAATCCCCTCAGCCCTCTCCATGCTGAGCCCCACTTCTTCGCTGTCTTCCCAGACCAAGGACATCAGGAAAAGGTGCAGTTTTACCCCAGCTGCAACCCGTTCAATACTCCCCTATCCAGTTTTCTCTCTTTTGCTTCTTAATAGGTCTTGAGTGAATGTGTGAGTGATTGCGTTGGTGCGTGAGACTTGCATTCAATAAGATCATTTATTGGACATTTTTGTTTGGTTTTTGGCTTGGCCTGACCCCATAAAAACTGGGTAAAAAGACCACGCTAGGTTACCCTGCTTCTCGCATTGCTATTGCTTGTGCTCTGGCTAGTTTCCATTCCCCATCAAGTGGAGCACATTGAGGTGTCCCCAAGGGACCCCAGAACTAACAAGATGATCTGGCTTCAGGACATGTTGTCTCTGGTTTTACCTCTGTCCAGACCATTAACTCATATCCAACCATTTTTTGAGGAAAGGAAATATATATAGTTGGCCTTCCACATTCATTAGGGTTAGGGGCATAGGACCCCCACAAAAATGGAAAAATTGCAAATATTGAAGTCTGTGTCTGTGGGAAGGTGGCTGAGACACCCAGAGTCCAAACCAGGTCAGGGAAAGGAAAGGAAAAGGGGATGGGTTGGCATGGTGGACTGATACTTCCTCTCTCTTGCCCATCTCCTTCTTTGCATGTGTGGGGGACATCAGGAGAAGGTTTGTGGTGCTCAGAAATCAGGCTGCAAGTTGCCCTTAGTTGGCCAGGCACAGCTCATGGAGGGGAAGAGGACCAGAAGCAGGTTTTAAAGGGCTGCACAGCTTGGTCAGAGCCACTGAGAGGGAAGGTTCCCATGTAAAAGAAGCACTGGTTGTGTGTGCACAGCTTCCATGTTTGTGGTAGGCGCTGTTTATGCTTATGCACCACTGCACCTGAGTTAGGGGGACAGGGGCTGAAGAAACCTGCAAATAATCAAATTAGTGAAAGTCAAACCTGCAAATCTGAAGGGATTATTTTATTCTCAAACTGAGGGCTTTATCACATGGGGCAGGTAAATCTCACTTACAGATATTTACACTTACTTATAGCACTTACTTTTGCTTAACATTAATCTGTTAATGACCTCCTCTGTAAAAGAAACACTTTCTGAATGATCACCCACTGGAGGAACAACAGAAGAGGAACATCAAAGACACTATTATCCCGATGTAAGTATGATTTACCTGCCTCATGTGATAAAACCTTCAGTAACAGCAAGTAAACATGGAGATGAAGAATGGTAAGATATGTGGAAGGATGAGTGGTGGGATGAGGTGAAAAAGGAGCTGAGAAGACAAGGCCCTTCAGATAGCAGAAAAAGAAATCTGAGGCGAACGAAACCAGAGAGAACAGATTTGCTGCAAACAATCTGGTTGTTAACTGTGGCTGTCTACAGATAGTACACAGTTCCCTTGTTACAACTTCATTGGCTGCCAGCCTATTTCTAGGCACCTAGGCTGCTTGGCTCCAGGCTATTTGAAGAACGGTACAGTCCTATATGAGCCTGTTCTATGATTCTCAGGAGGGGCTCTTCTGTCTGTTCCATTATCTTCCCAGGCTCATTTGTTGGGAACAAGGGAACGGGCCTTCTCAGAAGCTGCTCCCAGACTTTACAACCTCCTGCCTAGGGAGTCCAGGAAAGCTTCCTCATTGTTCTTCCACCTGCAAATAAAAACCTTCCTATTTCATCAGACTTTTGGGAATTGACTGTGATGGGCTGTTTTATTGATGTTTTTAAAATATTGTTTTTCAATAAATTTTAAATGTGTTTAAAGGCTATAGATTGTTTAATTGCTTTTTAAACAACATACGCACACTAATAATTTGTAAGCCACACTGGGTCCCATTACTAGGGAAAGAAGTGGGATATAAATGAATAAAATAAAATGAAAAAACCACCACCACCAATGAAGTGGTACACACAGAGTCAAATCTAATCAGTTGCTAACATATTTGTCTACAAAGAGCAACACGTTTATAATTACTGCTTAGGACAATAGAGCATATTACAGAAATGCCCTGTTGGGGCACAATAGTAGCAGCGGATCTTCCTCCAGAGAAAGAAGAGCAGAACTAGGGTTGCCAGAGTGAAAACTGGAGTGGGCTCCTGTACCTTTAGTGGTTATGTAGGGATGAAGTTTCAGCAGCTGTGCTTGTCACACAACCAGGGACATGCAACACTTGCTGAAATGTCTCCCAACCCCCAGCTCCCCGGCCATCTCAGGGCAAAATGGTGGGGAAAAGTACATCAGGAAAGCCATTGTCCCTTCTTCCCTTTACAAGTATCCTAGCATCTTTTCTCTCTCTCTCTGTATCTTATTTTTATAAATAAAGAAATTGTCAAGGATTTAACCACCACTAGGCTGCACTTTCCTCCCCTCTCTTTCCTGCAGGCTTTGTCAAAATTGCACCTCTTTTCCTTTTTAAAAGAAGTGGAGAATGGGGAAGATCCATCAAAATGTCAACCTGTAGAGAACAAATGAATACAGCAATCGTGGTGCACCCTGACCCACTGTAGGGGGTGAGGAGAAATAGAATGAAGTAACACCCATCTGAGTAAAAGCCACAACCAGTCAAAGAATGAAAACCTATGCACAGCAGATCAAAACACAGTTTGTGTGTGCTGTATTATACCTACCTATTTCATTTTCTTTAAAAGAAAAAAAAGTGAATTGAAAGCATAGCTGGTGAAGGTAACAACAGATATGGATCAGAAAAATCTTATGAGGAACTCTTCTCGTCCTTTGTCTGGGCTACTGTCTGACAGTTCACCCTCTAAATGGAAGCAAACTAAGAGAGTACCCATTGTACATGGGGCATAACTTACCCCTGCCCCAAACCACCTGATCACTGAAACTGAGATTATTTCACCATGCTTCATTGGAAGCCCCTCCCTAAAGATGCAAAACTGTACCATGATCAGATTGTGTGTGTGTGTGCGTGTGTGTGTGTGGATTTTGGAAGAAAGAAGTGGATGAAAATGGGAGACAGGTGGAAGAAGTTAACTTCAGCTAACAGTTGCCATTATCCAGCAATGTTCTAGTTCAAATGAATTGTATGCAAAAACCCACTCATTATTATATAGTTAGGTTAATATATGTGTGAGAGTGAATGAAGTAAAGTGATCAGTGTCACAATTCTTTTCACAGAGCCACAGATGCCTCAGATGGTGGATTTGGATGTGAAAAGCTTTGGTTCAAATGCTTTCTCAGATAGGCAGACAGCTAGGATGGATGACATGATTGAGTGATCATCTCCCAGCCAGGTTCAGTTTGATGAGTTGCAGCCCTGACGTCCTTAGAGGACGGTGCATGGGATGCAAGATTACTTGTGATCAGAGATCCTAGAATTGTTTTCAGGGTAGAGGGGCTCAGTATTGGCAGGCCAGATTGTTATTAGTTTTGCCTACTTGAAGGTACTTGCAGGTATGAGGCAGATTACTTTCCTCTTCCACCATCATTGAAACATGCTAAAATATCAAGTCTCTTAAAAGAATAATATGAAATTAGAGATCTCCCCATGTGTCCAGCAGAGCTTACTCCCAAGTAAATGTGGACAGGATAGATTGCAGACAGACTTTCTGATTCCTAACAGTGCTCAATGACAACAGCTATATCAATATATCTTTGTGCTTAGTACACTTCTGATTGATAATTCCTCAGGCGGCTCAACTACATGGTGCTTGGTGTTCCCATTTTGCTCAAGTTCTCCCTGTCTTCCCTTCCAAGGTCCATGCTTGGGATATGATTTCATAAAGCCTACTTTTAGTGTTATTTTACAGAAAGTAACATATTAATTATTACACATTATACATTACTTTATGAGTTATGTGTTACTAACACATATTAATGTGAAATACTAATGTATAACATATTGATCTATACACACTCTTAAAAATGAACAGATGAACTGAAATACCTGAAAATGGCCCCCTTGAACAACAAAATAAATGTTATTTTTTGTGCCAAAAATATGACAAGATTGCCAGTTGTTTTGCAATTCCATAAAGGGAACATTGGAATGCCCTTGTTACAGCTGAAGGCTAATTTTGCTTGTTCTGGGCTACAGGTATTAGAAATGATAATAGGGAAATTAATAAGCCTCTATGTCTGCTCAGGAGGAAAACACACTGTTCACTGGGAATTTTATTTATCTATTTTAGTGTACATAGGACTGAAGCTTAAATTTTCTGTAATCAATATATTAAGGACACATTATGTTAGAACATGGATGCATTTTTGTACACTTAAGATGAATGATTTTGCTCACGCATACAAAAATCTAATTGTGGCTTTGTGTTTCTTTTGTAATATACTTTTTATAATTCTTTCTACACTCTACTGCTTTAGGCATTTATTACTTGAAATAACCCATGTTCACACTGCTAAGCCTCGTTATCCAGTTTATAGTGCATATGATTAATATCTTCAGTGAAGACAGTTGTGTTTAATGTAACCACATGACTAGGCCCTTTTCTTAATCAAAGTAGCAGTACATTCTAGAAAAACCAAATCCTACTTTAGTATTTCTATGATCACAAAGCGTTTTCTTCTTTTAAATTTTATATGAAGGATAGCAGTTTGTTTTAGGGTGAGGGTGCTATCCTCAACAGCGACCCACCCTCCACTGACTTTTATAATGATCTATTCATTTATAAAAAGGACTGTCTACTCCAGGAATAGGAATCATGTGGCCCTCCAGATGTTGCTAGTCTAGAAACTCCATCATCCCCAACCAGCTAGGCCAATGCTGAGGAATGCTGGGAGCTGTAGTCTAATAACGTATGGAAGTCTGCATGATTCTGACCTCTGGATTAGTCCCTCTTTTTAAATTTTTAAGTAAAAAAAAATTGTGGAAATCAATCAAACCATCTTTAGGAAGATATTATTCTTGGTGAGCTTGGGGCATACAGGACCTCCCATATTTCAGTTCCTGGCTTCCTTTTCTTTCTTTCTTTGCATGAATTTGCATGTGAACAATCCATGCAAAGATTTGCTTGCTGGCCTCATGGTTTCCAGTTTCTTTGTTTAACGTGCAACTCACAGACCAGTGTTTCTCAAACCTTTTCGATAGCTCTTGTAAGCCAGCATTACTTTTTAGCATCTGCAAACCTGCCCACTCTCTAGCACTAATTGTACTGGGTGAATATACAGAGACATTAATGTGCAGCTGAGTAAAGCACACTTGTGCCCATGAAAAAGCAACGCTTAAACACTTCAAGATACAACTGGTAAGCAGAGAATGCTAGCAGGGACGCTTTTTGTCCTCTTTCCAATTGCACTGACTCACACCCACCCACTGAGTTCCATACTCAGGTAGTCATCAGATCTTTCAGCTTGTGTGCCAAAAGGGGCACTGTAATGCTTGTGATGCATTCCCATCTTATTCAAGCAAGTAGGTGCTAATGGGACTCAAAATGCATTCCAGAGTTCAGTTGCTTCAGAAATGTTTGCTCTATTTGTGGGAATCGTGGGATTTTCTGAAGTATAAGTATAAGGTTTAGAAAACATAGGAAAGTTCATTATTCCAGAGTGTGGTGGGACATCTGGTATTGTGGTAACACTGGTGTCTGGTAGTCAGGAGCATTATGCAGGGCCATCCTTACAATTAGACAGTAATGGCAATGTCAGCGGGGTAGGGAATCCAGGTTTTAGCCCATATTTTAAAGGAGCTATCCAAGGTGCCAACTCCTATCTCTATAATGGGTTTGGCAGCTGGATAGCTCCTTTTCAGTTTAGACTGAAATGTTGAGTAGATTCACTGCTCCACTGGCATGGGATTCACCAGCTACCACTGCTGTTAGACAGAGTCAGATGGCAGCTTCAAGTGACAGGTTTTAGGTGACATGAAAGGCCACAAACTTCTATGCTATTTAATTTAGTTTTGTGTATGTTTACCAACAGGAACAGGGAAAGGTACTTGTGGGATTTTCCATCTCATTTATCAAAAATAACTTTGTGCCTTCACACTTTGTATGGTTACTCTGTTCCTAGACTTGGCTGAGGGATAGTATGTCATTTGCTGTTTCTCCTCCACCAGAAAAAGCTTGGGATAAACCCTATGTATATAAGGTAGCCCCTCTTTCTGTTTATAAGTTCACAGAATGATCAGAAGTGCATGATGTAGCTCCCTTAAGAGGCTCAGAAAGGAAACCACTGGGGCATCATGTGCAGATCTTCTGATGTTCCTTGAGAGAGCAGAATAGTACCCATATTATAAATAAATGTAATGAATATCCTCTTAACATCAATGTAACGGAGGTCACTTACAAAACAAACAAGTCAGGTTTTTCACTCCTTTATTCTTAAATTTAAAAAACACCTTAACCATCCTTCCTTACATTATGAAGAAATGTATTTTCACAAACAAAATAGTGCATGAACTTATATGAACTTTTAATGGAAGCTTGTCATTTTAGTAGTACTGGGGGAAAAAAACCCTTCAATATTTTGTGTTTTATGAAACTAATAGTCTCATTGATCTGTATGTCCTTATTTAGGTATGCGCAGAGTTTCTACAGTACACTAGCAGTATGCATATTCCAAATAATTTACAGTACAAGCCCAAGACTTGCTGTGCTTGCATATAAGTGCTTAGATGGAGGCATACTAATTCCTTACTAACTTCTGCACCTTTGCATTGTAAGTCACAATCTTCATATTGCAGAAATGTTGCATTGGCATCACAAGCAAATAATATTCATGCAGTTGTGTAAGGTTAGGATGCCAGTCTATGTCTTTGCAGTATGACTAACATTGTCAGTTTTCTCCAGTTAGAGCTTTGTGACTGACCTCTCAAGATTTGAAGTGGTAAGATTTTAAATATTTTATTTAAGACACAATTTTCAGAAATTTTGAAATTAATTTCCTCATGGGTACCTCCATATTGCAGCATTTTAGATAGTGGTATCACTGCATACAAAAGAAAGTCTGAGTACAAATATTAGGTGTGGTACAAATGGAGCAAACTATGTTAGGTATAGGTAAACTGATCAGTTTTGCTTTCTCCCATGTTTCAATTTTTAAACTTCAGATTCTTTCTATCCTATATACCCTGCAAAGTTTATTAAATTCTTAAATAATTAATAGTAGCTAAATTCTTGCCAGCAAGGATCCCCAGCTGGGGATAGAATAGCTATCCTCCACCCCCACCCACCCCCACCCCCAAAATACAGCTATTTCCAGTATGGAGAAGGCTATATCATGCCTACGGGCCACATGGGTGTTAAAGAAGAGGAGCCCCTCAGGAAAAAAAAAGGTTGCAATTGCAATTCACGCTAATATGGTTGAATACTTAGAGATTTAAGCTCAAGGTTACGATAAGCCTTCGAGGCCCTGGCCCTGATAGACAAATCTATCTGCTTTCGTATCTCCTGTGTCTTATTAAAAAACCCCCAACAACTCCTAATTTGAGGATTTTCATAAATTCTTACAAAAAATTTTTAAATTCTCACCAGTCCCTGCACTGAACCCTAGTTTCTGTAGGAGACTGTTGATTATCATAGATAGCTTAATAAAGCAAGGCTCCTAGCTACAAATGAAATAATGTAGTTGTATCTCAGATGCTGAACCATAACTTAGAGATCTACCAAAGCTGACTGAGCAATGGTAGGATGATGGTCTGGGATTGCTCAGTTTATGGATGAGTTCAGGATGTCTTTGTATTTTTTTTTTTTTTTTAACTTTCCAAGCTGGGACCCAATGCCTATTAGAGTGTGAGGCTGAGAGGCCATTAGTAGGTAGTGTTTTGGATGAAATAGGCCACAATATTCATTGGCTACAGCTTTCACAGCTTTGGTGTAGTCATTGGGCAGTCCAACTACTGGACAGCTTTTCACTGCAACCTGGAGGTATGTGTTTCTGATGGGGCTGGTGGAGTCACTGTGGTGTGGACCAATCACTAGATCCTCCCATCACTGGGGCATGGAAGTCATGTCATCCCCTGAGCTAGGCTGGAGCCTGTGCATATCCCTTGAGGTTCTGTCAAGGAAACTACTCCCCCCAAGACTTGACCAAAGACTCTAATTCCAAAACCAGTGGCAACTAAGAGGTCAACATGGCAGTGAATCTATTCCAGGTATTAGTCTAAAATATAAAGACACTATCTAAGGTCCTGAACATATTCTGAGAAAAGGCTTGAATGTCTTAGATAGCACCTTTAAGAGGTGAAGTAAAACCTGGAGCAGATGCACTGCTCCACTCATCAGAAGAAGCAGGCTGTGGAGCATACTCAACTTGCTACCAAACCTGATGCAGCTGCATATCACAACTCAGGCTGTCCTGAATACCCGTAAGCTGAATGTCACAAGCAGGAGCACTAAATGGTTGAACAACAACAGCAACAGCAGCAGCAACAACAACATATAAAGTAGCTTACAATAAGTTTAAAAAAACTTTGTTAAAAATTCACAGGGTACAAAAGTTAAAATAAAGCAATATGAAATGGTCAAATTAAAACCAGATTAAAACATATATCATTACACACACACACACACACACACACACACACAGAGCATAGCACAACAAATAGCAGGATCTGGCACATTGTTTAGATGAAATAGGCCTTATCCAGTCACTCATCAATGCCTTTCAAAACAGAACAAATCTTTACTTGTCTGCATAAAGAAAGTTGGAAGGTTGCCTAGGAAGGTTGCCAGTCTAGCATCTTTGGGAAGGGATTTGCAGAGCCTGGGAGCAGCCACTGAAAAGGCCCTCTCTTGTGTTCCCACCAGATATATCTGTGAAGATGGCAGGAGAGAGAGAACAGTCTCCCCAGCAGATCTCAAAGCATGGGGTGGTTCATAAGGAAGAATATGGTCCTTCAACTAACCTGAACCTGAGCTGTACAGGGCTTTACAGGCCCAAAGCAGCAATTTGAATTGTGCCGGAAACAGACTGGCAGCCCATGAAGCTGTTGCAAAAGGGCCTTATATATTCCCAGTAGCCAGCCCCAGTTAGAAATCTGGCTGCAGCTCTTTGGACCAGTTGAAGCCTCTGAACACTCTTCAAAGGCAATTCAATTAAGAATGCATTGCAGTAATTCAACTGGGATGCAACTAAGGCATGTGTCACTATGGCCAAATCTGACATCTCAAGAAATCGGTACAGCTGGCACACAAGCTTCATCTCTGAGTTTCCAGGCTCAGAGCTGAATCCGGGTATACACCCACACTATGGATCTGTGTCTTCAAGGGAGTGTAATTTCATCCAGCACAGGCTGAATTCCTGTTCCTTGATCTCCTTTTCAACTGACCAGAAGTACTTGCATCTTGTCTGGATTAAGTTTCAATTTGTTCACCCTCCCAGTTCATGATGGATGACAGGTACTGATTTAGGACCAAAATAGCTTCCATTGCTTGTGGTGGAATGGAGTAATAGTGTTGGGTGCTGTAGGGCACCAAACCCCCAAACTCTGGACAACCTCTCCCAGTTGTTTCGTGTATATGTTAAATAGCGTGGGAGACAGAACTGAGCCCTGAGGGACCACACAGGCCAATGGCCAGGGGGTTGTACAGGAGTCCCCCACTACCATCTTCTGGGTTTGCTCTTCCAGGAAGAAGTGAAGTCCCTGTAAAACGGTGCCCCTGGGTCCCATCCCAAAAGGCAACCCAGAAGGATACCACGGATGTTGGTACTGAAAACTGCTCTGAGATCCAGTAGAACAGCAGGGACACATACTCCCCCTTTTGGCTCCTGGTGTAGGTCACCCACAAAGGTGATCAAAGCCATCTCTGTCCCATAATCAGGCAAGAAAATAGATTGAAATGGAAATAGATATCTGTATCATCTAGAAGCCTCTGGAGCTGAGAGGCCCCCACATGCCCCAGAACCTTGCCCAAAAATGGTATGTTAAAGACTGGCCAATAATTATCCAGCATTGTAGCATCCTGGGAGGGCTTTTTAAAAAAATAAGTTTTAAAATGGCCTCCTTCAGACAAGCTGGAACTCTGCCTCAACTGAGCAAGATGTTAATCACTCCCTGTATACATTAAGCCAGTACTCCCTCTAATTTTTTTTAAAAAGCCAGGAAGGGCAAAGATTCTTAGAGAAAAAGCGGCCCTCATCTCTCTAAGAATCCTGTCCACATTCTCAGTTTGCACAAACTGGAAAGTATCCTTTCTCATTGGACAAGTGGGGCCGAAATTTATATCCATGTGATCTTTATAAATTATAGCATCCCAGTCAGAGCAGATCCAAGAAATTTCATCTGCAGTGTTGGGCAAGTTGTTTGCATCAGGCTGTTGAGTGGTCTGGATTTTCATCTTTTGGGCCTGGGTGTAAAAGACCCCTGCCCACTTGAAACAGCTCTGTTGGCTGGCTCCTTGCAGATGAAATAGAGGCAGAGAAGAAGCTTGCCTTTGCTGCTTGTATTGCCACAGAGTAGGCTCCTTGATAAGCATTATTTAGCCTGTGTTTGATAGGACCCACTCTGAGTTTTCTGCCAATGTCACTCTAATTGCATTCTCATTTGTTCTATTGCTGCCGGATCCCCAAAAAACCCAGGGGTGGTTTGTCTCCACTTCATGGAAGTGGACACTTGGGAGCAATTGTGTTCAAGCCTGGCTGTTTCTCCATTCCAAGTATTGCCCAGAACTTGAATAGGATCTCTTGATTAGGCAGCAGAAAACTCCCCAAGAGCCATCAAGAATCCATCTGGATCCACAGGCTTCTTGGGGTAGACCATTAATGGCCCCCCACCCCTAAGTCTCAGTAAGTCTAAACCCCACCAGGTCATAATTTGTCTGTGACAATGAAACTATAGACAGTTTTTCCACTCTCAGATCACATTCAGCCCACCCACTAGGGAAAACAAGGTCCAGGGTGTTTTCCACTATGCAATATGAGTAGGGTCGGATACTACTTGGAACAGACCCATGGTTGTCATGGCAGACATGAAGTCCTGAACCACTCCTGACTAGGTAGTCTCAGCATGGATCTTGAAATTTCCCAGCACTACAAAGTGGGGGTTTCCAACATCAACCCAGAGACCACCCTGGCCAGCTCAGGAAGTGAGACTTTTGAGCAGTGGGATATGCAGTACACCAACAGAATCCCTGATCTGTTCCAGCCACTCAGCTTTAGGTAAACATGTTTGAATCCAGAAAATGATGGGACATGGCACCTGGTCAAGGAATGGAATTTTGATAGGCTACTGCGATTCCACCCCCCAGGTTTTACCTGCTGCTGAACAGCAGATCATCCAGGTCTCTTTGATACATGCTAGGTCAACATGCTCATCCAAGATTAAGTCCTGAATAGCGGCTGTCTTCTCATTCACTGAGAAGCCACTGTGGATCTCATTTATCAACCCAGGAGTGAACTTCTCAGCTCTGTCCCTGGGAAACCCACCCTCATATGCCAATCAGCACTGCTGATCAACAGAGAGAATCTATGTGTTCTTCCTGGTTAGCAGCGTAATTACACAGTATTCTGGAGTAGTGGTTCATGGATGAGCTATCCTCTTTTTACTCCCCCACAGAGGTACAAATGGGGTATCGGAAGACCAAGGAACAGTGCGTGTGTTTTGTGACTAGCTCCACTGGCTTCAAGGAGGTTTCTCGTGAGAACATCTTATTTGTATCTGTAGATTGCCTTGTAAAAATGTTTCTCTGTTCCATTATTAGTGTTTGAAATTTTAAAAATTCAGTCAGAGCCACAAATTTCTACAACTTGATGGACTCTCCCCCTTTTTTTTAATTGTGTGAATTATCATTCAAGCTGTCAATGCAGCTGCCTTTCTAATGGGCATGCAAGACCTTTGAACAACATTTATCTGCAGCCATTAAAATGCTAAAAATAGTTTGGCATCTTTGCTTTTACTGTGGGTTTTTACAATATGGGCTTTAACATGTTACACTGCTGTTCTTTTTCAGCTAATGAATTAATTGCAAGCAGAAAATGAAAGCATGTAAAGGACTAATGTAGCAAATAATTTACAAGATAATTCCCTTCCCCCTCCTCCTGTATAATTTACTCTTCTTTAACCTTTATCCTACTGGATAGGACATTTTAATAACCCCAGATTAAAATTTTCTTGCCAGATTCACACAGAACCAGTCCTGGCACGCAGGCATTTTATGGCATTGTCATTTCAAGTCTTTTAAATAATGTATCCACATTTTAGTCACCTGCCATGCACAATTTTTACAAAATTGTTCCAACTTATTGATTGTATTTTACCATTGTGGTAATTTTTTGTACTTCATAATGTAAGGTATTAAGAAAAACACCTTGCGAACTCTTTTTGAGGTTGAAATATCATGCAGAGGAGCTGGTGTGAGTGTTTAGATGATTAAAAAAACAATAAACCTTGCCATTTACTCAAAGGTAGGAGGGCAGCAAGTCCATGCTCATTTGATCCCATCCAGGAAAGACCAAGAAGAGATACTGATCTGATAGGAGGCATGAGATCAGGCGCCCTGTGCAGGCATATATTACCACACCATACATCCCCACTCTGCGGGATGTGTTATTTTCATAATTGCATGTATTTCATAGCTAGAACAGATGCTTGAAAGTGTACTGGTTATAGGCATATGCCAGGTCAGGATGGCCTCAGATATGATCAGGTCATAAGTTCAGAGAGGCTTAAGCAGGAAAGCCCAATGTTGATGGGTTTGGGATAATCCTTTCAAAAACTGTAAGTTATGAGCACTCCAAAAAACAATAGCAGGCAAAACTGCCCAGATGATGTTATCAGGAATCCTACTGTGAGCATATCCTATGGAGACCTTCCCTGTTCACACCACCTGAGTACATTAAAAGATTGTCATGACTCCCATCAATGTTTTGTCACCTAGAGTTAAGGCAATCAGGCTATTCTGGATTCCTTTGTCAGTTTCATGGGAAAGCCATCAGTGCTTTGTCCATGCAAACTCCTTCAGACCAGGAAATAGGTTATAAAAACGCCAGCTTTGCCCCCAGTAAATTGTAGTACTTGTATGTAATATGTAACGCCCAGACCTTTGTTTGTCCATGCTACCCTCAAATGTGTTGTCTGAGCCTCTCCGCTTCAACCTTCTGCTTCAGGCTTGGTAACTATTATCCTTTCTACCCATTTTCTTTCTATGCAAGCTTTCTTAGCTCATTTTCTGATAGCCTTGTATGGTTTTTGAGAGGGTCTGATTTCCTGTATGCTTGTTAATTCCCAGTAAAATACTCTGTTTAACTCTTAACTGGAGACCTCTCTACAGTTAGTATTGGTATACACAGCTGAAAAGATCTGTTACCCTCCTCTTGCAGGCCTCCTTTGAGCCATGATTTCCTCAAATTCTAAGGAGGCATTGGCATTGCAGGTGGACCTCAAAGTCCCCCACCTCTTAAGGTAACATGTATATATTGTACTGTACAGCAGCCAGTTGAGGAGGGCCAAACAAGGATAGAAACCAAAAAACAGTAGCAGAAACAGGCATTATTCTAGTGTGCAACTAGACACATTTAGTACTGTAGGAAAATAAAATGAGCAGAAGGAAACAGGTATTTGTGCTTAAAAAGACTATTGTTACTATTCAGTCTTTATAACTTTGTATTAATAGGACACTGTAAGAATCAGCTATACAACTGCTTCATCTGTGACCAAGGAGGATACATGCATGAAAGTATGGCTTGCTACTTTGGATCCAAGTATATTGCTATAGGCATTGTCAACTACATCCAGCTCTCCTTTTGTATTATGGCTGACAGATTTACTAAAAGTCATAGTTTTTATGTAAGAATTTATATGTAAGAATTTTTTCCCTTACATAATTTTTTGTCAATTCTGGTTTGGTCCACTGCCTTGCAACATCCTATGGAATTCTGAGGTTTGCAGTTTAGGGAGGGGCCGGCCAGCTCAGGGACTGTGTCATGCAGTCAGTATCTTGGGCCATTTCCGCACTACACTGTTATAGTGCTATTATTCCACTTTCAACATCCCGTGGAATCCTGGGGTTTGTAGTTCAGGGAGGGGCATTTCAAATTCTCAGTCAGAGAGCTCTTTGGCCTCAGTAAACTACAAACCCCAGAATTCCACAGGATGTTGAAAGTGAAATAATAGCACTATAACACTGTGGTGCAGAAACGACCTTGGTGAGGCAGTCTCTGTTACTTTTTAGGATAGTCATGGAAAATAACACATGGTGCCTGTGGATCAGGACAAAGCATCTTCTTAGTTCTCATGCAGTATGAAAAAAAAAGTTTAGAGTAAGCCCTAGTTAGGAACTGCTCCTCATGTAAATAATTCTTTACCATATAGCTCATGAAGCAATCAAAGAGACATAGCGTGTATTTGAGGCATGGAAAAAGATGCACTCTACCAAAGTCAAAGGGATAACACTGAACTGGAAGCATCCATTGTCCAATTGCTCCTGACAGATGTGTATCACAGACAATCTGAAGTCTTGTAGGCTTGTAGTGTGGGGGTGCTGGATCTCCAGAGAAACAGTAAGTCTGAAGGCACTGTGTGAACTCATACAGTACTTGAGATTTGACAGCAGGAACACAAGAGCATAGAGTTATTGATAAACAGGTTGCTTCTCAGGAAATACGGATTATATTTGTTGAGCAGTTTTCAAAATGATGCACATCAGGAGAGAAGGAACAGGTGGGTGAGTTCAGAGGTAAATGCCCATCACGGAAGCATATGCCAAGTAAATCAGAAAAGCCTGGCATAATGGTGTTGCTGCAATGCTTAGACATCAGATCCTCTGAAAGGAGATATTTACTTAGGCATGCAGCCTGGCACACTACATTATAGAAAGCCTAGCTCCGCTAACATTATCCTCATGAGCTAGTAAGTAGCCCTGCATTTGTTTTAGCAATGGATTTTCAGGTCAGGAACTTTAGTTGCTCAATAGCAGAGAAAGCTTAGTCCAACTTCAGTACTGCAGTAAATACAAGGCAGGAATGATTTTCAGAAGCTAATAGCTACTTGTTGTGACCTCTGTGTCAACAGGAGGACTATCTTACCTTATGTTTCAGTCTCAAATCCTATAAGTGAGGGAAAGCCTTCAATGAAGTGTTTTAGAAGTGACTGAAATAGCACAGACTAATAAAACTAATAATAGCGTAGACTAATTAACAGGCATTACTTTTAACAGCTGGGACTGGAGTCTAGCAGCCACATTCTATAAACATCTTATGGAATTTTGGACATGTTTCAAAATAAATGTCTTTTTAAAAACTACCTCCTTTCTGTCTGCATGGATCTGTATAAACTTGATGTTTCTTGATACTGTGCAATTGGCCTATATCTCTCTGGATCATGTGCTGTACAATTGGTGAATATCTCTCTGGATTGTGATTGCTTTGGTATCAGCAAGAAGTGGAGTTTGCCACTTTTTACCCAGTGTTAGCATTTTGTGTCCTCCTTATTTAAGTGAAGGATATTTTCTGACTGGTATGAGAGAACGTTTCTCATTCATACAAGAACTGGCATGTTCCTTCTACCTATCAGACCTGCAGTATTACTGTTGATGCATATTTGCATATTTGCATATTTCTATCATGTAAACACAATTAATTTTGTTTCCAATAAACAAAATTTTGTTTTGTGAGACTGAAAATTTGTTCTTACACATTTCATAGCACAGTAAAATCTTCCTATGGTGACTGAGGTACCCTTTGTATGTTGGGGTATCTGAATGAGATCCTATGTGAAGAAACCAAGGCCATTTCCGAACTACAGTGTTAAAGTGCTGCTATTCCACTTTCAACCTTCTATGGAATTCTGGGGTTTGTAGTTCAGGGAAGGGCACTTCAAATTCTCAGCCAAAGAGCTCTTTGGTCTCAGTCAACTACAAACCCCAGAATTCCACAGGGCGTTGAAAGTGGAATAGCAGCAGTTTAACACTGTAGTGCGGAAATGGCCCAAGAGTCAGTACTTATGATGAGAGTTGGTTTTTCCTGATATACAAAGAGATTGCCTGTCTTCTTGTATTTACAAGCCCAGGTAAATTAATCTGCAAATCAAAGCTGTGAGATTTTTGGCTCTCCAGAGGTTGGGGTCTAAATCCTTTACCATTGAGTATGTTGCGAGGGCCTTTGGGATTTGAACATTTGGAGAGCCAAGTATTCTCCATTACTGGCATAAACAAACAAACAAACAGACTGTGAAGGGGCACTATATGAAACTCTGAAAATGAAATCCTCAGTAAGGGAGGAGGAGAAAAAGACACAGATGAAGAAGGAGAAGAAGAAGAAAGAGGAGAAGAAGGAGAAGGACCTATTCTAAAAGCTGTGATTGAAACTGGGGGAGAGAAGAGGATAGCTTGATTGGTACTCTCAGCCTTTGCCCAGCCAGGCCATGCAAAATCACTTTTTGACAGCCCTTTTTGACAGGTGAGAGGAATAAGCATAAGGATAAGCAACCTATACTCTGCTTTTAATCTGCACAACCAACACTACGGCCATTTCCGCAGTAGACTATTATAGCGCTATTATTCCACTTGCAACATCCTACGGAATCCCGGGGTTTGCAGTTTCGGGAGGGGCCAGCTGGCCGGCCCCTCCCTAAACTGCAAACCCCAGAATTCCATAGGATGTTGCAAGTGGAATAATAGCGTTATACCAGTCTACTGCAGAAATGGCCTACATTTTGCCCCTTTTCCTCCATGTGAACATCTCTGATCTTGACTCCAGATCAAATTGCATTATGGTTCTCAAGTGAAGGCTCAAGAAAACATGAATACAAGTAGGTTGAGGGTTATACCTCTTACTAACCTAGGAAGTGCTGATATCCTTTGCCTGTCTGAATTTTTTAAAGTGCTTTGCTTCAAAATTCTTGATTTTGGATTAGTATTCTGTGTCATTTAAGGCTCACCATGGTGTGGCTACTGCTCTAGGTTGATTTCACTGGCAGATTTTGTCATTTTCTGTTTGTCTAGGCACACTACATTTCTGCCCCACTATTTGTTTTAAAAATAGTTTCACTATTGCTAATAAAAGGAAATAAGGCAAATGAAACAATAACACCATGAAATATATCACTAAAAACAATTTAATTAATAAAACCATTAAAACCAGTAATAAGTAAATAATACAATGTAATATAATATACACAATCAATAAATCTATATAATGTGTGAGATAATATCATAATATATTTTATTCCTTTCTTTCATTTGGTGCTAGATAATCTCTGTAACTCCCAAGTACTGGTCCCATGTTATTTTATTTTAACAGGGCATGAGGATTGGTTGGTGGGAGGCAGTATGGGTTTTTAATTGAAAGTCTAGAGAACAAACATAATAGATTTGCACTCCTTCCTAGTACCAGTAGGTGGAGCAAATGATCTGTAGAAAGATGCTCTGGGTAGTTCAGGAGGAAGCCCTTTGTTGTGACTTACAAAATCATGGTTTTCTTTTCCCTTATGTTGCCCTTAATATAATGAGACAGGTCTTCTTAATGAAGTGGCTAAATTGATTGCTGACAAATGGGATCAGGTGAAGGAGTGTGTAATCTATAGCTTCATTTTAAGTTGTTTTGGATGGAGTATAGGAAAAGTACCTTGAAGAAGAGCTACCTCCCTTTTGGGGGATGGGGAACCAAGCCCATACTGAAAAGAATAAAAGAGAATAAAATGGCTAAAGAGAATAAAATGGCTTTCCCTGTGTGCTTGTGGATTTGGTGTTCTCTCTTTCTCTTTCTGAAGCACTCTGCCATGAGTGGACCATACAATTCCAGCCTATAATAGGAGCTTATACTTTGTGTTGGCATGATGGCTTTTGCATTGGAACAGCTATCAATTATATCTCCCCTGCCCTATCCCAACAGCTGTAGAAGCCCAAAGTTCATTTTAAACATTCAAAAGTCCAACAGCATTTTTGACTAGTAATCGAGAATACTGTATTTTTAACAGTATGGAAATCTGTTTGCATGCAGCCAGTGTAGTGGGGGAAAAGAGAACATAGATTTCCATTGCAATTTTTCATTTATTTTCAGAGCTGCCCATGGGACTGTGGCAGACAAGATTTTATGCAGCGGGCTTCAGTGAAAGACATAAGCCTCTCTCCTCATCTCACCTGTTGACATGAAGTACTCTGTACTCCCCTTTCCCAAGAAGGATGATCTAATTACTGTAGCCAGCTGTGTCAAGAGCTGTGATATAATCATTGAGTCTTTTCTAAGGGCAGACATATGTCACCTTGTCAGACCCAAGCACAACAAGCAACCAAAGGTTCTCTGGCCCAAGGGGCTGGGGCTGTTTCTCACTATAAACAGGTTGGCCAAATACAACCACAACGTGAGGCAGACCGAGAGAGATTGGAGTTGTAAGCTAGTATTTTGTATTGTAGCTATTGATCTGTAACTGCTCTGTCTTCAGTAGAAGTATGCAGTCATGATTGTGGCACTATTGCTGCAATTGTAAATGCTGCCCCAAAATCCACTTTAACAGCCTGCAGCCACATTGAGCAAAGGAAGTCTGTTCAGGTGTAAGGAGTAGGCTGTTTCCAGCCCCCTCCCACCAGTGAGTGGGCCTGTGACAATGCAGGACCCCTCACTTGCTGGTGGGAGGGGGCTGGAAATGTCATCCACGTTGTGCTCTGATGGACCTCCTTCATTTGATGCAGCTGCTGATTGTTAAGCCAGATTGGGAGGCTGGGCCAGGAGATATCACTTGGTTCATAATTCATAATCAAGTAGCCAGTGTAGGATATTGACAAGCGTTCTTTGGTTTTCTCTTCATGGTATTCTTCACTCTTCTTTTAAGAACTGAGGTCGCACACATACCCCTTTGAAGTCACATATTCAGTAAAGTACACTTATATTGGTTTGGGAGGGGAGGCTATATAGACCAACCCTCTTTGCATGTCAGTCTTTTATTTATTTCATGTATATGGTACTTTTCTCCCAAAATTGTTCTCAAAGAAGCTTATAACAGGAGTGTTAAAAAAGCCTAGCATGATGGAGTTCTGTGGGTGTGGCTATCCAGAGTGCCAGAGCAGCCTAGAAATAGGTTGTTAGGCAACCTGAATAGCTCCTCAGGAAAGAAACCCAGCCCAGTAGTGTGTGGGAGGAGCTGGTGGCTGAGAGGAAAAGATACACAAAGGCAAATAATGATTGTCATTTGTAGTCCTTCAGTGAGAGCTCTTGCAAGAGGGAGCTGGGGAGCAGAGTCCCTCAGTCAGTGATGGAGGGTGATTGTGTGGGAAGGGTTTAATTTGCAGTGGAAGCCTACTGAAAGGGAGAAGAGTAATTAAACCATTATAGAATCTAGTCAGAAAGTGTGCCCTAGATTGGAGGTTGAGTCTTTGGTGAGAGAATAACTAAAAGGACTTTTCACATGTGGAGGGAGAAACGGGGGGAAACACGCTGAAACAGAGCTTACCAGCAGCCAGGTAAGTCCATCGCCATGTGGAGCAGTGCGAGTTCGCTGCTCCACACTCCTGTGGCGCCCTGCGGCGTCCAAAATGGCAGCTTACGGCTGGTGGAGGCTCTCCACCAAGCAGAGAAGCTGGCCAGCTGGAAGCCTGCCCCCGGCAGATCTGCAGGCACACCCTTGCGCGCGCCTGCAAATCTACACCGGGGCGCTGCGACAGAGCTGCACGGGGCTGCGCGCTCCGTGCTTTTAAAAAACCTCTTAAAAGAGGTTTTTAAAAAACACGCGGCGCCACCACTTCCGGTCGCTTCAGAGCGGATTGAGGTGCGGAACTACGCTAAAGTACTTCGCCCCAATCCACTCCATGGTGTGTATGACCTCCGTTAGAGGTCGCACTGCCCCGTTTTAATTACCCTGTGTGAAAAGGGCCTATGATGCTTGTGCTTGTATGCGAGATTACACATATAAGGAAACTGTCTAAAAGTACTTAGAAGAACTATATTAATTTTGACTGATGTATCAACTCCAATACTTTATTCTGCATGTTATCTTAGTAAATGTTACAGTTCATTTTTTTAAAATACTGATTTGGCTGATTGGTATACAGTATTTAAAATAACCCAGAAAACACTCTACCAAGAACCATTAAGGAGTACTAGCTAAACTTTGAAAACTCTCACCCTTTTACACAAAGGTGGTGTTATAAGGGGGAAGGCAGAGCTGTATGGAACAGACAGAGCACCTTATCAGACTAGGGATCTGCCATACCAATCTGGAATAGAAAGGAAGTCCCTGTCACATCTAGGTGTTCTTAAATCTTCTCCAACCTGGTGCCTTCCAGAAGTCTTGGATCCTGGGTCTGCTGTAGAGAAGGCAGCTTCAGCATCCTGGATGGGCTTTCTTTGCAGAGCCCTCTTTGGCCTTTGGACATCCTTTGGTTTGCCACAAAACAAAAGGATACCTTGCTGTTGCATTCCTTTTTTTATACTTGCTCTCAAACTATTATAGAAAAGGAAAGGAGGAATTAAAGGTCCCTGCCTAATCATTTCAGTGCATTAATATGATCCATATCAGTGAGAGGGAGTATGGACTTGCATGTTTTCTCCAAAGGTGCTATTTTAGAATAATTAATGGCTGTAATGTACAAGTAATTTTGAGGTGGTAGTTTTCCGATAATCTCCATCTGTCACACAGATCCCTTAATTCTGCATGGTGTTGTGAAAGACAGGCAGCAGGGAGGGAGGAAACAGGAAAAGACGAGACTTGAGGTCTTCCAGAATTCTTGTATACCTTGGGTTTTACTGGTTGTTGCCACCTCCATCTTGTTGTCACCTCAGTTTCTACTTGTTCCATTTTTGGGGGAGGCACTGTTTGTAGCAATTTCTTGGAGCTATACCAAGGGTTTTCTGAAAGTTTTTTTTTAACTTAGTGTGTAGTTTAGTGAGGTGATCCTAGTGGTTGAAGGGCAAATTTTCTTCTCTTTGAATTAATTTTTTACCTAGAGTTCAACAATGCCACTGAAGCACTGGAACCTTAATTTATTTTTATTTTTTTAAAAAAAAGAAATGAAAGATGAGAAAAGAAGGGAACACATTCTGATATGTTTTGGAATTAAAAAGATACCCACTTGAGGATGGGAATAAAATTTATTGCTGCTGCCAGGAATTGCCAGAAAATAGCACAGAGCAACAGACACATACTTTAGAAATTGAAAGTATGATAACAAATACTGAAACTGCTTAACACATTTTCCCCATCTGGAGAAACCCTAGATCTTTATTTAATTTAAGATCTAGGCCTCCTCCAGGTGGAGCAAATGTGTCGAGCAGGTTGCGGTATTTGTTACTTTTGTCCCCATCCTCTCTTGAGGTATGATGGAGATATTCAAATATGGATCCATGCAGGTAGGCTGCAAGTCAGGTAGCTGTAATGTTTGCTGAAAACAAAAAGCAAGAAAAATTTGTTCCTTTGTTACTATGGGCATAAAGCCCAGCTGTGAACCCAGGCCAGATTCTATCCTGTTTGAAGCACACAGACTCTTTGATAAGTAGAAAACAAGGAGTTGCTAGATAGTCTCTGTGGAGATCATTTTAGATGTTGCACTAGATAGGGGAAGAAAAATCAATAGAGCAAATTGGACAGTAGTGCTTAGTGATTAAAGTTTTGCCACTGGTAATATGGACTCCTCCTCCTCCTCCTCCTTTGGATCCTACGGCTCAGTGGCTACGTTCAGTATTCTTCAAGTCATAGACAGCACAGAACCAGAAGTTTTGAACAAAACACATAAAACAAATTCCAAATCCCATATTAAGGTATACCACCTAATACAGTGTTTCTTAATCTGGGGTCTGGGAACTGATAGGGGTCAGTGGAACTATTACCGGGGGTCTGCAAAACAGCTGTGGCAGCAACAGGGATTTGACCAAGGTCACCCAATGTCTGAGCAGGAATTTGAATCCTAGTCTCCAGAAGCCTTTAATAAATAATAAATAAATATTTGAATACTTAAATTGAAATGTAAATATTTAGATCTTGAGTTAAGTCTTGGGGCCCGGCCACAAATTATATTTACAGGAGGTCTCCAATAAAGAGAAGGTTAAGAACTACTGTCCTAATGCAAAGGTTTCTGTGAGCACCGAAAACTTGTGCAGCATTTTGTGCTTTTAAAATCTGATTATCTGCATAAAAATATAATAGAAAAATAAACAAATTAAAACATTGCTGTTAATATTGGAGGATTTTCTCTGGTGGAATTGAAGGTTCTTTTGCAGTTACATCTTAGCAGGCCGATATGGGCTGAAGCTGCCGAGAAGCCAGTTGCTTTAATGGCTTTTTTAACTGGCCGTGCTAGCTGACTGGCTGGAAATGATGGGCATCCAGGACATCCAGAATTTCTGAATGGTAATAAGTTGGAGAAGACTACTTCTTTTAAAATCATGTTGAACTTTCTGAGCCACTTTGAGAGGAAAGCAAAATATAAATGAAATAAATAAATGAAATAAATAAATGAAATAAATAAATAAATAAATAAATAAATCGAGGTTGTAATAACCCAGTATGTAAAATTGTTATCACTGATAGCTATTTACATTATCACCTTTTTAAGCATTAAAAAACAACAACGTAGGTTCCTACCAAAGAAGCTTCCATTGTACTCGTGTACCCAGTGTCCTATGAGCAAGCACCAAAGAACTCAGTGAAATTCACTTTGGCGTAGGGATGTAAGGGATGGTGTTGTTACACTCTAAAAACAGAAAAGGGACAAAGACATAAGAAGGGGGAAAAAGGGAGAATAACAGCAAAGGTAGCAGTTTTATGTCGCTTTAAACTGAGGACCATGAAGACATTAAAAATATTTATGATGGCATTTAAAATTAGTATTTATCTGCAGAAAGCATGGGTCTGGTCTCTCAGCTCTGTCTTTTAAACTTAAAATATTGACAGTAGTGTAATCAAAGTCTTCACATTTTTACAACTGGTTTCCTGAGGCCGTCCCTCAGAAACCTATTAAATGTGAACAAGAAACTAAATCCCAGTGTCCCTGGGTGGAATTAAAGGGCTGAGCACAACCCTCCTCTCTGCTGAGTACCTTCTTCGTCTCAGACATAAAGCTGTCATATTATTCTATTGGCACATTCTGGCCCTTAACATTTTCCTTTACATATCATAAAGTGTCTTGTTTTAGCACAATAGGGGAAAATTGGACTAACATCATTAAAAGTCTATTTGTTTTAATACAACTGTGGCTTTAAAGTGCAACCATTGTTCTATATGTTACATCTGTTCTGTTCAGTTATCAGCTGTTCAAGACCAGTTCTAAAGATACTCATCATCAGAACTAGTGGTGTAGGTAAACCCAGGGCTGTGTAGGTGTTGTTGGACTGAAATGTCCAGTAGTCTTAGCCAACATGAGCAACAGTGAGGAATTTTGGGAGCTGCATTCCAACAATACCTGGAAGTCTGTGTAGTTCCACTTTTCACTTCAAATTTCAATTGAATCAGGGCCTCTTAGGGAAGGTACATACTTAGAGACCTCCTATATCAGTATTCAGGGGAAGATCTTTCCACATGGGCTGTGTTCCTCTGACTCTTTTTCTGCTTTCACCCATCTTTACTCTCAGACCATTCCCAAAACGACAGCTTTCCCAATTGTCTCATTTGCAAATTCATTCCACCCACCCCAAGCCAAACTCACATAGTTTTAAATTCTACTTTTGGTATGTTTCTTTTATTTTAATTATATTACAAGATCAAACATTTCTGTATATATTACAACAAAAAGAAAAAATGGTACAAAATGCTTTACCCTAATAATTGGAAGAGACTAACTATAGAAAAAGATTATGATACATTATATTGTTATGATGCATTAGATACAAAACCAATTTAACATTAGTCTAGATAAAATACAAAGTCTAAGTACAATTTAGAATGGAAAAAGAAAAAATTCCCTCCCACATATTTTACAGTTATTAACTTAACCCTTGTTGCATGTAAGAAGGCTATTTTCTTTACTTTTAGTATGTTTCAGATGTACCCCCGCCTTTTTCTTCTTCTGCAAACAACTACCATCCATGACCTTCCATCCTCTCTCCCCTTCAGGGTTTTCCTTTTGCCCATGAACTTGTGTTTGGAGAACCCACTTGGGCTAACACATGCAATGGGAGTTGGGAAGGATGTCCCAGCTCTGCCACCTCCTCCCAGTGTACTGCTGCAGAATACAACAGGATGATCTGATAATGGCTGCTGCATCCTGACAATGAGATATGTGGGTGGATGGATGAGGACACTGTGACTCAGCACAGCACAGTAATTCTGCATGTAGAACTATGCTGCACTGAGCCACGTATTGCCCCTAGAACAACCATAGAGCCTCTGAAGCCCCACTCCTGGTCATGTAGTAGTTGGTGGAGAGTGGGCTGGATTGCATCAGTGACTGCCTATAGCTAGGTGTGAAGTGATTACATCATCTGCTGAGGTCTACCGGCATCCTCTGGAGGTCTGAACAGCTGATCTAACTATTTCATGTCTGGCCAAGGGTTACACAACCAGATGCTTTGTGATCTCTGCCACTCCCGGTCAGGAACAGAATGGCTGTGGGGCAGGGCTCTATGATAGGTCTAGGGGAGGGAAGCTTGGTCACTGCAGAGCGCGGAGGGAGTATAGTAGCCTTCGCAGCAGCCACAGATAGACATATGCAGGTGAACAATAGACATACTCAAGTGACTTAGGCCTATATCTAATATATAAAAGTCAAAGTTTGTGAGTTTGTCTGTGTTAGACAGATGAAGACCTCATATGATTGACTGTGTCAGGTGAGAAAACCTCATATGATCGGCTGCCTGTGAAGATTCTATGGAATCCTGGGGTTGGCAGTTTAGGGAGGGGTCTTTAGAATTCTCAGCCAGAGAGCTCTTGGGCCTCAGGCTGGTTGCTATGGAGATGAGGCCTAGCAGCAAGAAGGAGGAGGACAGTGTACTCCCTCAGGAAACCACACTCTGTATGTTAATAACTCTGAATACAGATTGGATTGGGGAATATGGGGAAGAGTTACACGCACTGGACAACATAGTTTAGGGAATTAGAGATACAGGATCTCAAATCTGTGTATTTCAATCACATGTAACTCCTAAGGTAAGGTAAGTTAAGGTAATTCCTAAGGTATTTCTAACAAGTATTACCTATGAGAAAGTAAAATCACAGGTAAATACGCTAATATACCACTAACAGGATGCCAGCCAATAGGGGTGTGTGAGAAAGGTAGAGATAGAGGTTGAGTTTATGAGCAGTTTTTAATGGCAAGGAGGTAGCAGGAAGAGGGTATGTGGAGAAGGAGATTATGGGAGTTGGACTGAGCTGAGATATATCAGATTTTTTGTGTGTCCAGGGCATGGTGTGTTTTTGATACTGCAATAGTTTCTCAGTGGGCCTGCATCAGTATCCTTTGTATTTATAATGTCTTTCTGTGGCACATACTACTGTGTAGTGCAGCAGTTGAGGGAGCAATGGGTGGTACTTTTGAGGCCACTCAATGGAGCTGTATAACTTTTGTGTGACATGTGGTTTTGCATTTCTTCCACTGCACTGGAAATGGGAGGTGGTTATACAGTGAGTACTGCTGCCTTTTAACATTTTTGAAAACATTGTTTAAGGCAGATGAGCCACTTACAGGTAATCTATTCTGTCTGTGACAGACTGTATGGGCCTCAGAAGTAAAATCAGCAGTAGCAGGGAGGTGGAGCAAAAGATGAGCCACTTACAGGTAGAGGATAAGTAGGCAAGGACTGTAGGCCAAACAGGTGTCCAGTAGACCTTATAGGTGTCCTCCTCTTCTTTCTTCCTTGCTGCGTTGAGTCTGAACTGCTTTTGCATTTAGAACTCAGGCCATTTCCGCACAGGGCGAGGGAATCACCCCGTGATGCTACTTACTGGACTTCTTGGCTCGTCGATATGCGCTGCTCCGGCGTCCCAAATGGCAGCTTCCGGTTGGTCGAGGGTCTCGACCAACTACTGAAGTTCGCCAGCCTAAAGCTCGCCCCCGGCAGATCGCAGGCTCACATTCGGGCGAGCCTGCGAATCTGCATAAGGGAGCAGGCTCTCAGTGGCGTGCTCCGTGCTTTTGAAAGACCTGTTTTTAGCGGTCTTTCAAAAGCACACTGGACGACCACTTTGGTTCGTTCCGGAGTGGGCTGAGGTGTGGATCTACGTTAAGTAGGTCCGACCCAGTCCGCTCCCAGGTGCAGACGTCCTCCCTGGAGGATGCTCTGCTCGATTTTAAAAATCCCGTGTGGAAATGGCCTAAGTTCGCAGCAAAGGCAATAAGTTAAGGACAAAAGGGGAAAGTGGAAAGAGTAGAAAGGATATTCAAAAAGCAGTTGAAAAATGGGTAGGACAGAAGATTAATCAGGACTGTCGCTGCCACACTGAGAGAGTGGGAGAGCATGGACTTCACTGTAAAAAGTAAACTGTTTATATTAAAGTGAAAGTTGAGCTTCATTTAAACAAACAGTGTCACATGAAACACTGTTGACATGTGTCTTGTTTTAAACTGTTCTCCTTCCACTTATTCCATGGGACCAGGGAGCTGATACGTTTGTCTGTTGCTGCAGTGGTGGCTTCCCTCTTCAGTGTTTTCACTAGAGTTTTTGAGCAGTTTTGGTCTGATGCCCTGTTTTCCCTTGCTGTGGCTTCGAATTAGGAATGGAAAACCATTTCAACAAAATTAGCTTTTCTGTACCTCTTGAGATAAGCTGCAAGAATAAAATGCACCTCACTTTAAGAATCCACAGTTCTCTGAGGCTTGTGTGCTCCTTCACAGAAAAAGGGCACACATAGCAATGCACACTTTGAAAATGTGAACACCTAAAAATACAAACAGTTGAAGAACAGACATAAAGACGCTTTAATAAATGGTAGGGGAGAATGTGTAAATTAAGTTTTAAAAAAATGTAGATTAAAAGCTATATTAGGGGAAATGTGTAAAAAAATGTGCACAGGAATTTATTTGTGAAGCTGTCTCTCCCTAAAGTTTTGAAACCAGATATGAAAAAAGGATGGCAATATAACGCAGTTGGGGTTGGGTGAGATGCAATGAAATCGAGGCCCTTTTCGCGCCTTTCCTTTTCATGGTGCTGGGGTGTGGGGATTGTGCAAGCAGCCTCTTGAGAGAGGTTCTTGCATCCCCGCTGCTTCAGCTCTGCTGCCACTGCCTGCTAGTGAGCTGGCAGCATGAGGGCTCCTCCTCTTCCTTCGGTAGCACAACCTGGGATTTTCCCAGGCTGCGCTGGCGCAGGAAGTGTGAGCGCTGCGGCTCCGGAGGCTCCACATGCATGGTAAGTGTGTGCAGGGCCCTGGAGTGATGTGCGATCATGCAGCATTTTCGTCTAGAAGCCGAAATTGAAATAGCGCACAATTGGCGCCTGCCGGCCCCAGCAGCATCACACAATTACGAGGACATCATGTGGATGGCTCCTCACAATTGCGTGATGCTCTAGAGGCCCTTTCACATGGCGAATGCTGTGCGAAAAGGGCTTGAGACAGAGGGATTTTTACATCCCCTATCATCCTTAGGAACACGAGGATAGATTCACCTTAGGACTGCTATAGGTCAGAAATGACTTGAAGGCAGATGACAACAACAACAACAACAACAACAACAACAACTTAGATCTTGCCCAAGAAAACCCTATGAAATTCATGGAGTCACCATAAATAGACAGGCAACTTGAAGGTGCATGCATGCATGCGTGTGTGTATATGCATCCACACACACACACTTTGACACAGCAGGAACTCTTAATGTGCAGATCTTTCCCCCTTCCCCTCATTCTCTCTTTTCACCCTCCCACCAAAAACCATTTCCCATCCTCTTACAAATTCACAGGACAGCCCAGATACTTCTCTTTCCTGTTCCTGCTGTTGTCATGACTCTCACACCTTGTTCTCTTGCCTTACTTACTGTGATCCATCCTTACCTGTGAATTCCAGGGGTGCGTCAACAAGGGGGACAAAATGAGAGCATAAGAATTCTGCCCACCAAATAAAATTTCCCTTCAGTTTCCAAATTTCTAGCACTACAGAGAAACTGAGACATTGGAAATGATTAACACCAAGATCTCTTGCATTGTTCTGGTTTGCATTTCCTTAATCACTGTCTGCGCTGGTCCTTTGGATGCCTGAACTGTATTTCTAAATAGTTAGCTGAAATTTTAAGTTACTGCAGTGCTAAAAATTTGGAACTGAAGGGAACATTCATGAGGGGTGGACAGTATTCTTATTTGGGAAGCTACACCCTCATTTTGTCCCCCTGTAGATATAAACTAGATGAGTTAATACAGCTTAATTCAATGTGACCCACTTCAGAGTAGACATGCATATAGTGTAGGCATCTCCTGCAGTGGTGGTCGGGGGAACTGCTGCATGTTACAGAAGATTTTTAGAACATGGCACAGAGTTCACTGTCTGATCCTAGCTGTTGCCCCATGCAAAATAACATTCAGGAGTACCTTATAAAATCATGGTCAACAACCTGTCTTTTTGGCTTTACTGGGTTTCTCACTGAGAAACCTTTAAAAAAATGGACTGATGTTTTGAAACTCTTTGATTTAATCACTCCTTTCTCTCAAGATGTTGAGCACAACAGCAAGTTTTAGATTAGCACTTGGTTTTTTATTTATAAAATGCTTTGATTCAGACTGGTGTCCAATTTGACACAGCTGACACAGGGCAGCTGTACTATTAGGCAGAATGAGGCAGCTGATTTTGTGTGTCAGGAGAGCAGGTGTTATTTCAGTTTATTATTGTGGTATATTTACTGCCAGGGAGTGGGAATGTACTTGTGCGATTTTCTGTCTCGGGTGCCCAAATAACCTGGGTATAGTGAAAATTGACTGAAAGAAGTAGGGTAGAAAAGCTGCTGTGTGAAGCTGCCCTGTCTCAGGCAGTAAAATATTTTGGACTTCTTTCCAGTGCTGCCTTCCAGTGCTCAAATAGCTCCAACAAGAATGTTAAAAGGCTGTTTGGACTCAGAAAGCAAAATGTTGTTTTACTGCTTTCTACTGCAGATTTGTGTGTGTGTGAGTGGGGAAACCTTGGGAATCCACACCAAGGAGGTGGGGGAGGAGCTGAACACCTAGTAAATTATTGTTCTTGCTTTACAGTGGATAAGCACAAAGTTATTTAACTCAGGAGATGTTGTAAGAGGGAGAAAATTCAAGGGGTGTTCAGTGACCTTCACACTAGCTGTATGTGACTTAATCCTGGCAGAGCCATTTGCAGATGTAGTGGAGCTGCTACAAAACTTGGCTACTGCTTTTGCTCTTCTCAGCACTGTTTTTTTTTAAGTCTGTCTTTTGGCATGCAGTTTTTCAATACTTGGGGCACTTACAAACTCATAATACAGTCCTCTCTCCACATTCACGGGTTTCACCTTTGTGAATTTGATTATTTGCCAGGCACATGTTTGCCTCCCCCCTTGCACTCCTCACCCCAGGCTTGTGAGGCTTGTGTTTAAAATGGATGTTTTTTTCCCTTTGGGTGAGCAAAGCCCCCTCCCACTGCTGAAGATGTGGCCTCTCTGCCATGTGGTTGCACATTCTGCTGTGTATTGGCTGCTGATTGGTCAGGTACTCCTTTCTCAAGATGGCCACCAGAAGTTATTAGAACTCCAGAACTCCCCTCTTCTCTGTTTGAGGGAAGGGTATCTGTAAGCCTTTTAGGTTGTCTTTTTTTTCCTCCCCCCTCACCAATTCTGGAGCAGAGGCTAAGGAATGGGAAGGAGAAGTTCCAGAGGGTAATGGGAGGTGAATCATGGAGAGGTGAGTTATCTGCATTTTTTCCACTTTCATGATGGTTCAGTGCCCTTAACCCTTGCTAATGTGGAGGGGCTACTTTAGTTACTTTCCTGCATTGTTCAGCCTATGGTGACTAATGACTTCCAGGTCATAGGGCAGTGAATCCATTTGGGATTGTAGTCTGAACTTTAAAGGAGCTATCCAGGGTCCTGAATCATTTCTCCCAAATAGGCTTCAGCACCTTGGAGAGCTCCTTTGCAGTTCAGACTAAAACTCAGGCTGGGTTCACAGCACTACTGTAATGGAAGTTGCCAGCTGTCGCTTTGTTTAGCATTACTTGTGCCTAGAAACTGCTGCTGTCTCATGTGCTCTGAATGGATTCAGACACCATTTCTTCCACCATAGCCCAAATACTCCACAGATATTGGACAACCTGGAAGAGTCCAATAGGTAATGGATACAATGGCTAGCAGGTCTTGGTAATGCCTAACAATCTGTCTTATTGAAAAGAAGATGGGTCTGTTTAGAAAAGGCAGCATTCAGAAGCACATTGCAGATGGTAGTCAGAGGAGGGAGAAAAAAATGGTTGATCAATAAGTGGTCTTGTTTAGTCCACTAACTTAGCACAAGATGTCCCTTCAAAGTGTTATTAAAAGATGCTCAGTTTCTGGAAGGGATGGTCCTATTGTTTGGGCAGAAGCCCAACACCCTTCACAACCAACAGTGGGATACAAAGTACACTTACACCTTGCAAGTGAGAAGCTTGGGTAGCAAACCACATATAGTTGGTGCTACCTCTTAGGGCATTAGCCACCACTAGTTCTTAGCCCTCCAACTGAGGGATTTAGAAAATGTTTTGAGAAAGACTGCAGCATATCTCCAGAAGGGAGGTCTAAAATTATGTAATGATGGACAGAATATTCAAGACCATTTTAATTAATTAATTAATACCTTAATTAATACCTTAATACCCCACCTTTCTCCTGCGATGGAAACCAAGGCAGCTCCCATCAGGTTAAGAACAAAATATACCAAAAACCTATTTGACACAAAAGTATAAAAAGCATCAAAGAAATAGTTCCATTAAAATGCTGGATTATAGCAATTAAATTAAACATATTAAAATGTAATTAAAAAGCAAAATAGATAGATAGATAGATAGATAGATAGATAGATAGATAGATAGATAGATATACCTCACTAAAAAGATCTTTCTGCCATAATAACGTAAACACCAAAGGCATGCCTACATAAAAAGGTCTTTGCCTGACACTTGAAAGTGAGTAGACAGGAAATCAAATGGGCCTCACATGGAAGGGAATTCCACAGGTTGGGAGCAGCCACTGAGAAAGTTTTCTCTCTTTTCCCCAGCAAACACATCTGCAAGGCCTTCTCCCAAAGGTCTTAAAAGTCAGATAGTATCATAGGCATTATGTAGGTTCATAGATATTAAAATAACAAATGTAAAATCTGTATTCTGAGTGTCAGAAACCCCTGATGAGACGAATCCTGGACAAACATTTTCCCAGTTTAGGACTGATTCTGCACAAGAAGAAGGTCAGTTACAGGTAAGCAACTTGTCTTTTTCTCTGGGGAGAAACCATGATTTCATGCAGAAAATAAAATTCCTGCAGAGAAAAATGCCCCCTTTTTTGCTCTAAATCTCCCACAGATTAAATCCTGAAGTGTTAATCATCTTCAAAAACTATTCAGCTTTTATGGACTTTCTCACAGGGGGTGGATGGCAAAGATGGTTCATTCTTGATTATGAGAATGAAATTTTCATTAATATATATCCTCTAATTGCCACAGAGGGAACTCCTGCCTGAGTCTCTACTATTGGGATCTGTGAAGGAGTTGCCCTGTCCCCGCTATTCTCTTAGCCTCAGAGGACACAGGCCCCTGGACTGGCACTTCGCTTCTCCCTCTTCCTTCTGAGGCCTATAATATTCACACAGTTTAAACAATCACCACAGAGTTGCAATCAGTTTCCGCTCTTGCTCTTCATGGGAAGTGTGAAGATGCATCTTTTCAAACTATCTTTTTAACAAATTGTTTTGATGGCTGAATATTGTGATGATTTTAATAGTTCTATTGCCCAGTGGGAAGAAGCTGCTGACGTCCCTGGAGCTTTCATCTCTTTCTGCCTCTTCTTTTCAGCCTCATCCCCTTTTTCCTAGTACTGGGGTGTCATACCTGCCAGCAATCACCACTGATCAGTCCTCCTTGGACCTGACTAGGACTAAGTGACTAGGCCAACCAGAGGAAGGAGAAAACTTGCATGCAAGCTCCCAGGCTGATGATTTGAACCACAGGGCTTCTTTCCTCAGGTAAAGGTGAATCTAGGATAGGAGATGTGGCCATGAGCTCAGGAGTTCCCATGCAAAAGCCAGGGATATATTCATCGTTTGCTTGTATTGTTTTTTTTTCTTCATCTTAGTGGAGGAAGTCCATCAAGGCTCAGGTTCATCTTGTGTGCCTTGTGAGGCAACCATCTAATTAAGAAAAGAACATTTGACCTATGATGGAATTCATACTTAAACCGGACTTGACTAGTTTAGCATGTGTTAAATATTTAATCTGGAAGAGAACAGAATGAGAATATGTGTTCAGTTTAGATCTTTTAAAGGGCAAGGTGAGCACTTTTGTAAACGAACTGTTAATGCATGGTGATACTGACTTCAAATAACGTAATGGAAGACACATGATTTATTTCCATTGAAATCAGTGGGCCAAGATAGTAGAGACCATGAACAAGCTGAGGCTCTGCTTGCATTCTGAGAAAGCCCAGGAAAAAATTGCTAAACCAGTCTGAGGGTGCTCAAGAAAGTGTCACATTGGCCTCTGTGTATCTGCCCACTTCCAAAATGATCCTTGCCTCTGCCCACACAATGCACTCCTTTATTTTATTTTCCAAGTTGCTAGTATATGACCTGCAACTGTCATAAGTGGAAAACAACTGAGAGAACTACAGTTGGCATAGTCCATTGTACCCCATCATTCTGTTAATCCCAGTGACAGATGGGAGGAAGAAGAGAGAAGAACGAGAAGGAAAGCTTTCTAGGCTTCGGCCAAATGTTCTGTGTAGGTGAATTCCTTGGGATTTTATGGATCTTGGGGAGGAGGGAGACTGCCCTAAATGTTGGGAGGAATGAACTTTGACTTGGTTGGGCCAAAGTTTTGGAGAAAGGTAGTAAACTTACACATTCATTGTGAAGTGATCTGGGCTTGTTTTCTTCTTTAATTGTTGAAAGTCTATCCATCAAAACAGAGAACCAGCATGGGGTAGTAGTTCGAATATTGGATTAGGACTATGAGAAACTAGGGTTTGAATGCCCACTCAGCCATGGAAATTCATTAGGTGACAATGGACAAATCATACTATCTGAATTTCAAAAGAAAACAAAAGTAAACCTCCTCTGAATAAACCCTGCCAACCCCTTCCCCCCAGGATAGGGTTGCCATAAGATTAAGTCACTTTGAAGGCACATAACAGCAACAAACCATAGAATGTCATAATGTGGAAGGGGGATTTGTCCCAACCCTACATTTTCCCTTCCCAACACCTCTATCAATGCCATAGCTGTTCTTGGGCCATCCAAATATAAATGATGTCTTTTCTGGGGTGGAGACAAGTGGGATGGCAGGGAGGAAGCAGGCAATTTCTCCTTCAGATGTTGATCTGACTGAAAGAGATAACTGGAAACCTTTTGAGATTGGTTTTCCAAGTTCCTGGAAATTTGAAATACTGGCTTGGAAGAATCTATCCTATTCACTAGTGTTGACTCACTTAAGCCTCCTGGATTTCAGAGTGTATGACAATCAACCTTTGGGTGAAACCCATTATCTCTCTCATCTGTAATAAACTATCCAGACTCCTTCAGGAATTCATGTTAGGCAGCCCATCAGAAGAGATAACAGATATCCTATAGGTGAAAGAGGAGGCAAGTGGTCTGTGAGGCAGTTTCATCTGAAGCAGTAGGCACTCTATAGTAGGAAAGTTGTGGTGTTGCTATTGGCCTGGAGCATGGTGTTTGTGGCTGTGTGTCCTGGCAGCGCTGTGATTACTGGTGAGCCAATGAATGTAAAATGTCAGGAGACAAATTAAAAACAGTTTTAAAAGACATGAAGAAATGGAGCAATGGTTGAGAAATATACTAATTTTGAAGAATATTTAGTTGCTTAATTATTTATGTTTCAGTCCATGTACAAGCCAGTGTCTCCCCCACGCCCAAAGATACTAACAAGTTAGAGAACTGAGTTTAAAAATCTTATGTCATAAATTTTTTGTGCTGTGAAACAATAATGGGAGGAGGCAGTTTGAAGTGAAAAAAAAAAGTGTGCCAGAAGACTAAGACCAAGCCTTCCAGTAATATTTCTTTTCAGCGGTAACTCCTTACCACCTAACTTGTTTTATTCCCACCATATATCTTAGATTCCAAGGCACAATGTCTTTCAGCATATCTATAAGTGTAAATCAAGGGTTTAGAAGTAATATGTTACTTGCAGTGAGCTATTCGGGTTATAGGTTACTGTTAGCAGCAACTAGCTAGAATGGTCCCATGTGTTTCTTTCTTTGTGGTGTGTTACGCAGATGGAAGTCATGGAAGGCTGTTTAGCCAGGAGGAGAGAGCTACATTAGAGAGTCAGGTAAGTTGTAATAATGATAATAATAACTTCTAGAATGTTGATATGCCTTTTCTGCTTTCCTCTCTTCTGCCCAAATGAAAAAGACAGCAGTAGCAGGTGCTGCTCTTGTCAGAGAAAGGGAGCATGAGTATATGATGAGTGAGGAGAATGTCTTGCCAGGCTGGTTGCTCGAAACAGCAGCACAGAGCACACACCCATGGACTGGTAGGGTTGGTACTACACGCAAGACAGAGAAAAAGTTTAGAGGTGGTGGTGAGTGTTTTCTGGCTCAGAGAGGTAGAGAAAGTGAGTATATAACTGGTTGTGCCCATCCACCCAAAGCATCTGTGTACAGTTCACGTGGCAGTAATTGATCTTCTACATAATGCCTGTGTGATTTAGGTGGGTGCGGAGTCTAGTCAGGAAAGCCCACTCAAAATTATGACAACCAGGGATGGGGAGAACCACTGAACTTTTTCCTGTATTTTTCAATGGCACAATATTAATAATGAGATGTGTTAGTAATGATTAATAGCAAGTTGCTTTTGGGAGTACAGTTAACAGTAATAAGTAATTAACTGTTGGGTGATCAGAATAATGGCTAGCATAATTAGCTCATTAAAAAAATCCAAGCTCTGTGAAACTCTCAACATAATCATGAATGAATGTTTATCTCTCTTACTCATCATGTTACAGTTTCTGATCCAGAATAGGAAACTTGAACATGAACTCATTCAGTCATACTGTAGTTCAATGCAAGAACCTGCTGTGTATAGCCTCCATCAGGATAGGTGAAAGGTGCTAAGAGAGAACTCAGTTTCCTAGTTACTGATGTACTCAGCTACCAGGTACGGATCAGCATTCGGGAGGATTCCCACACACAATAAGACTTCTGTCTACTATATCACAAACGCACTATATTGCAAACCCACTGACTGCTACATGTACTTACATGCCTCCAGTTTCCACTGTGAACACACTAAGAAATCTGTAGTTGAAATAGTCATATCTACTCAGATCCGCAAGACAGGGACGCCAAACTTTTGGAATTACAGCAAGCATTCTTCATACTACAGTACCCCCCACATGTAGTTAAAAAAAATCAACAAGACAAGTCTTGTACCCAGAACTAATCTATCACACAACAGACTAAAGACAGGAAATGGGAGTACCCCACTAACGGTCACATACAGCTCCTGACTTAGACTGCTCAGATATATCATCAATAAACTACAACCTATTCTGGAAATAATGTTTCCCTCTCAAAGGCTCTTGGTGGCAGGTCTGTTCTTGCCTGCAGACAGCCTCCCAGCCTCAAACAGTTACTTACCTACAGGAGGGCACACATGGATGGTGAAACAAGTGCAAAACCTTGCCACATACCCAGATGCAAACCTTGCCCGCACATCTACTTGGGAATTGTCATCACAGGACCTAATCACAACACGTACAATCTTAGAAGTACGTTCACTTGCTCATCCTCCAATATGATACATGTCATCATCTGTCAACAACATCCTTCAGCACTCCACATTGGGTAGACTGGCCCGTCTCTGTGCCAGATGATAGATGGACATAAATCATCCATTAGGAATGGGAATACACAAAAACCAGTTGCAGAACATTTCCATCTTACTGGACATTCCATCTTGGACTTCCGGATAGCGGTCTTTGAACAAAAAAAACTACAAAGGAAGATTGGAAAGAGAAACAGCAGAATTAAGATATACCCACAAACTACAGTCTGTTGACAGTGGGTTGAACAGAGACAATGGTTTCCTGGCAATGTGTGGGTTGACAAAGTGTATAAACTGTGTACAAGCACCATTTATATCTTTGCACAACATCCTTCCTGATCATGGAGCATGTCTATTAGGGCATTAACCTTGGCTCCCAGTTTTCTGGCTTTGTGGAACATGAGTCAACATAGGTTTAACTCCAGTCTTAAACTGACAGTTTTTTTTTTAATCATTAAATTGAAAAGACATATAGTCCACTTTTCAGTCAGATCAAGGTGGCTCTTGGTATTACTTTGTAATCACATTAATGTATCGCCATTTTCAATATTCTCCATAATGCTGCTAGTTTCATTGCTTTCAGGCAGGAGAGTGTTCTACAGTAGGTGTGTATGACACTATGCCGTCCCTTCCCATCTCTCCTTTTCCCATGCTTTTATCTGAGAATTCATGCAGACTATGATCTGGTTTTTTGAGAAACCATCTGTTGTAGTTCAGAATACACTGAAATCTGTCTTTGTTAATTACATTCAGGGAAATCTTTCCTCTAGGATTTAGTCTGTTCCATTTTTGCAATTTTTTTGTGTGTTCCATTTTAGTGTTTCCTTTAATGTAGCACTTCACCTTATGCTTTTCCTTTCTCTCTTGCTAAATAAATCTTGTTTCCTTTGTCTAGGGTTTTCAGAACACTTTTGCTTTGTATACGAAGTATCTCTGGCTTATTCACTTAGCCACTGTGTGGATTGAAAGCCCATTTCCAACATACTCTTGAATTTATAGTAACCTGGTATCTTACCTACTTTGATCCAAATATGGTATGTAAACTGTAGTTTTTGTAAAAACATAACTAGAGAGCATGCAATAGAACCCATGAAGAAAAGGAAAAAGACATGACTCAGAGTGTTGAAAGTTATGTTTCATAGCTAAAAACCAGAAGATATTTCAGTGTGTAGATATTCTAAGGCTGTTTTTGTGGGACTGTATAGGGAATATAAGAGACACCACACATGAATACACTCATATACATATCATAAATTACAAAATCAAATATAATTACATTTGTGCGCTGCATATAGCCTGCAAATACTTACTCAAAGCAGAAGTCTGCAGAAATCTGTCATCAAAATAACTCCAGTATCATTTACTGGAGAGTGAAGAGTCACACATGGTGCATGAATGATTTAGACTCCTGGCCTAAAGAAACACGGTGGGATTGACTTTTGAGCCAACATGCCCTGGATTGCACTCTTATTATTTTATAATAGTCACAGAGTTATTTCTTCTTATGGCTGTACCCTAAATATTTATGCTAACCTGTTTCTCCTCTGCACCTGCCTAGAATCTGCTGTTTTATTACTGCTTTAGCAAACAAGTGTCAAGATACAGAAGAAGGGGAGGGAAGGCAAATGTGCAAATATTCCAATGTTATTTGTATGATTTTACTAGCGTCTCCTCTATACTCTGGTTGCAGTCAGTCTCACATATGGCAGTAAATATAGGCATAATGTAAATTGCAGATTTATTGAAGAACTGGTTCTACATGCTTTCCTTAGCTGAGATATATGTAGTACTGAGGTATATTGCTGTTTTACCAAAGATGTAGCCCTAGTTCCAATTTGTGCATATAAAGCTGTTGTTGTAGGACAACTGATGCATCTTTCTGGTCGAATATTGGCACATGGTTTCCTGGGAATGTCACCTGAAGAGATGCCAGGTGTTGAACAAGCAAAGCATGCACTATTCTAGTGATCTAAGCCCCTTATAATTACATCTAATTGCACTCATTAGGGAAGGCTGGAGAGTCCCAAAGGCTTATTTTGGACTATGAAAAAAGAATCTTGGAAGACATCAATAATCTATTTTATTTATTTACTTATTTAATATATATCCTGCCTTTCTTTTAAAATGGAACCCAAAGCAGCTAACAACAGGATTAAAATAAAATGAGGCTAAAAATCTGATGATTTTATAATATTAAAATGCCATGAATTTTAAAAAAATGTAAAATTATTTTCAAAATGCACAGAAATGTCATTGTAACAAGAGAATGTTACACAGCAGCTCCTTAATCAGTGGTGTCTTCTTATGACAAGAAACTATCTTCTATCACAACCAACTTAGTAGAGATTCAGAACAAAGCAGAATGACTCAACACTCAACTGGCTTTGCAGATTACAAAACCATAGTTCTACCACGTACCACGACTGGTGTGTCCCATTCTATTGTCTCCTACTCTATTGTGAATTTTGAATTAGCAACAAGGTGGTTGGAAGAAGAATGTGTCTTATTTTTTTTCTTTTTAAAAAATATTTATTAAAAATATGATAAAAAGCAAAAGATAGCACACCAAAGAAAAGTAAACAAAAGAAAAGTCACCAAAGAAAAGTAAACAATTATACAAAAACAAACAAATACAGGTACAAATACACAGAAGAAAACATAACTGCATACACATGTAGAAATTTTAGCTACTTTTGAGAAATAGGAAAGCAAAGTACTGTAAACAATTGTAATAATAACAGTTACTACTTCTGGGCCCTTGCACATCAGCTATCCCTATGTTTTGGGGAGGAGGAGAAGGTACCAGATAAACTATGCAAATGGAAGGTAGACATTATTGCAAGGGTTGCAATTGTGCAGCCTTCCAAATGTTTTTTGAACTCAAATTCCCAGTATTCCTCATCATTGGCTATATGGGCTAGGGCTGATGGGAGTCACAATCCAATAACATCTGCACAACCCCCACACCAGCAGTATGGGATGCAGCCCATTAATGTCTTCCTCAGCTACATCACAAAATTTACAGAACTGAGACTTAATGGAATAGTCATATTGCACAGAAAGTAGAGTGGTTCTCAATTAATGATTTTCTTGTTATCGCAGAACCGATATATAACTCAGAGGACTGGTGAGTTGTTTTAAAGTACTCCACATTTTAGGCCAGTAGGGTTATAAACATCTAAGGCACATTATTTATCTATAATCTAAATAACTGTATATGACCTGCTTGTCTAACAGTAGTGCCAGTTAATCTGCTGCTCATGTCATTAAATGAGACACTTGTAGACCACAAACACCAAGTCAAAAGTTCAGCTTTGTTCCAACCTAAGTAAAAGCTGAAATGCTGAAATGTGGGATTGTCTCAGGTATCCTCTTACAATAAAGACTGATGCCTCAAGAGAGGTTTTTAACTAAGGTGGCAACTATGAGAAAAAGGCTTGTTGAAATCAATAGGACATACCTCTTAGGCATTCATAGGGCATTCATATTAAGATTGTACAACCTCTGTAACCTACCTAACAAAGGCCGTTATGAAGGTAGACGAAAGCAGCTGACTTTTCACCAGTATTTTCCTAATCTTTATGCATCATGAACACACATTTTAACATCAACAGTAGTCCTGTTGGATGGAGCTGTATCTGCTTGATGGACTTTGCCCAAAGAATGCTGCCAATAGTTTCTTATCATCTTGGAGAAGTGACCTTCTGGACTGTTCCATCCTGGGTGTGATGTTGTTCAACATCTTTATGGTGAAACATGATGAAAAATGTTTAGCATCTTTCTGATGAAACATAAGTCAGTGGTGTGATGCACATCAAGGGAAGTAATGATGCCACTCTATTATGCTTTTGTCAGACCCCACCTTCAGTGCTCTGTCCAGTTCTGGGCACCACAGTTTAAGAAGAAGAATTAACAAATTTGAATGTTTCCAGAGGCAGGAGACAAAGTAAAGCATCTGTCAGGCAAGGCCTTTGAGGAATGACAGAGGAACAGAGATGGGTATATTTAAATTGGAGAAGGGGAGAGTAAGAGGTGATAAGGAGCTGCCCTAGAAAGTAGTACTGGAGCTTATGGATTCAAATTAGACGGGCTGGAGTTGATGGCCTATGGGACCCCTTCCAATTCTACAATTCTATGAAAATACAAGAAAGGAAATTTTGATTAAAGATCATAAATACCTGATGTTAAGAGCCTTTTGGCAGAGGAACCAGCCATCTCAAAAGTGATAGACCATCCTCTTTCAAGTTTTTTTTAAACAGAGTTTGAATGGTTGTAAATGATGCTGTAGCTACAATTTTCTATATCAACAGGGGTTGGACTAGATGAGCCTTGGGAAAATGTAGGGAAAATTCTACATTTTTCCTGAGACGTCACAGATGTTTATTATGGAAACCTAGAATTTGCAGTATAATTGCAAAACCATCATCCTTTAGTAATGCATACTTTATAATATGGCCCTTCATTTTATTCTGTTAACTCTATATAGTTTGTTGAGCAGATCTGAAGGCCACAGATTTGTTCTATGTTGTTGTGGTGGACCTACAAGCCATTTCTAATTTATAGTGATCCTACGTTGAACCCCTTGTGGGATTTTCTTGGGAAGATTTCTTCGTGGGTGATTTCCCATTGTGTTCCTCTGAGGTTAAGAGAGTGTGACTTGCCCAAGATCATCCCATAGATTTCCATGGCCAAGCAGGGAATTGAACCTTTGTGATGTGTGTGCTTCTTTGCCATATTTTCCTTGAGATCACTGGGAAATGGAAATCTCTCCCTATCAATGCCATTACACATATAATGTACATTTTAAAGGAAAACATGATAATAACATACCCATGCAATGTTAGCATTGGACTCAGTCTACGTTAGTGATATGCAATTAGTGATATGCACTTACATCTAAATATCTAAATACAAATAGTAATCAAAGAAAGAGATCCATGACAAGATGGAGGCGCACATGAACCACGATTCATATCTGAACATTCGTAATTTGCATCTTTGGACCATTTATACCCACCACTAAATGATACTTCTACTATTTTGTTATTGTTGAGTGTTTTCAAGTCATTTCTGTTGGAAAATTCTAGCATTCTCTCTCCCCATCTTCTTCTTCTACAGCAGGTGAGGCTTAACTAGCTTAGGGTTTCTTTTGCCTTTGCATGTCAAAGGCCCTTTCCACATTTTACTGTATTCTGGTGCTGGGGTGTGGGGATTGCGTGAGCAGCCTCTGGCGAGAGGCTCTTGCATCCAGGGTCCTTTGGCTCCACACGAGCTGCCTGCTTACGCGAGAGCTCTACCTCTTCCTTCTGCAGTGCAGCCTGGGACCTTCCCAGACTGCGCTGGGGCAGGAAGCGCGACCGGCACGGCTCCGGAGGCTCCGCAAGCCAGGTAAGTGTGGATGGGGCCCAGGAGCAATGCATGATCATGCACCATTTTTGGCTGAAAGCCAAAAATGAAAAGGTGTGTGATCGGCGCCTGCTCTACCCTGGAGCATCGTGCGATTATGAGTGCGTTGTGTGGATCAGTCCTCACAATCATGCAACGCTTCAGGGGCCCTTTCACATGGAAAATGCCATGTGAAAAGGGCCAAAGCCTTTTGCCTTCCCATCTAAAGCCTCAGCTCTTTGTGTTAAATAACTCTTTGTGTTATTTAAATGCATGGCTATGGTATCTGGGTGAGCAGACCATGTGACCCAGGATAGATCCTGGGATCATTGGCCTTACATAAAAGACCATGCTTCTCTCTCTTTGCTATTTTGCTTCTACTTCCTTCCCTCTTATCATGCTTCACCTCTCCACCAAGATGATGGTGAGTTAAGAATGAAGTTACTATCTTACCTAATCTTTTTGTTAGCTGGTTAGGATCTAGGCTCTCCAATGCACATGTAATTGTAAAATTCATGAGTAAGCTTTTATAAGTTTGTAACTTGAAACTGCCTGCCTTGTTTTGCTTTCTTAGGCCCTTTTCGCACGGGCCACCTGTCACGCGACAGCCCCGTGAGCCTTGCGGGAGTGGGAGCATCACTACGCACGATGCACTCCCACTTCTGCTGGGCTCACGGGGCTGAAGCGGCGTGAGCGCGGGTTTTTTGATTTTCGCTTTGAAGCGAAAATCACCCACGCTCGCGCAACGCTCCTGGCGCCCGCGCGCACTTACCTCTTGTGCGGAGCGTCTGGGAGGCGTCCGGGTCGTGCTTCCTTCCCTCCGCCCCTGCGGAAGGAAGGGGCGGGGCGCTAGCGTGACAGACGCGACACCTCCTGCTTCGCGCGCGTGCGCATGGGGAGTGGCAGACACAACAAGCTCCTTTCTCGCACGCGCAGGGGGGAAGGATGGGACAGGCTCCTTTCTTGCGTGCGCGGGAGGGGGAAGGACGGGACAGGTTCCTTTTTCGCGCGCGCGGGGGGACGGACAGACGCGCGAGCCGCCGCCGCCTCCGGGAGGCTGCCGCTTCCCCGCTCGTTCCTTCGCCTGTGGAAGGAAGGAGGGGGAAGCGGCAGCCTCCCGGAGAAGGCTTCTTGCGCTAGCCACCCTCCCCCGCTCGCGCTAGAAGCCTTAATGTGAAAAGGGCCTTAGTCTTAGTACAGGAAAGCCACACAGAGATTGGGACATGCTTTTTCTACTACTCTGCTAAAAGAAGGCTGATTCCTAACAGTTTTAGCTTTCATAGAATTTCCTCCAAAGGGCTAACACTATGGAAAACTCTAACTAGGTTGCATCAACAGGAGTATGGTGTCTATCTAGATCAAGGGAGGTAATAGTACCACTCTATTCTGCATTGGTTAGACCTCACCTGGAATACTGTGCCTAGTTCTGAGCGCCTTCAAGGAGCATGTCCAGAGGAGAGCGACCAAAATGGTGAAGGGTCTGGAAGCCATGCCCTATGAGGAGCAGCTTAGGGAGCTGGGTATGTTTAGTCTGCAAAAGAGAAGGTTAAGAGGGGATGTGATAGCCTTGTTTACATATTTGGAGGGATGTCATGCCGAGGAGGGAGCAGGCTTGCTTTCCAATGCTCCAGAGACTAGGACAAGGAGCAATGGATTCAAGCTACAGGAAAGGAGATTCCACCTGAACCTCAGGAAGAACTTCCTGATGGTCAGAGTTATTCGGCAATGGAATATGCTGCCTCGGAGTGCGGTGGAGTCTCCTTCTTTGGAGGTTTTTTAAGCAGAGGCTGGATGGCCTTCTGTTGGGAATGCTTTGATGTGTGTTCCTGCATGGCAGGGGGTTGGACTGGATGGCCCCTGGGGTCTCTTCCAACTCTATGATTCTATGAGTCTATGAATTCTCAACAATTTCTAACTTACAACAACTCTAAAGTGAACCTATCAAGGGGTTTTCTTGGCAAGATTTGTTCATGGGGTTTCACTTCAGCTTCCTCTGAGAGTGAGAATGTGTGATTTGCCTCAGTTCACTCAGTGGGTTTCCATGGCTGAGCAGGGATTCGAACCCCGGTCTCCAGTCCTAGTTCAACATTTGAACCACTGTGCCATGCTGCCTCTCTAGCCCATCTTTTTTGTTTCAAGGACTTAATTGTAAGAGATGTGAATCATGTTGCTTCGTTGATAGGTACTTTCAGCTGGCGTGTGTCTCTGTGTGTACAGACACACATACACAGACCACTGTTTACTGATGTAGCAGAAGGGTGTGAATAATAACTGGTACCACTTCATTCATCAAGGTTACACCTTGGTACAGAGAGCCACTTAAAATGGGACATACCTTTAGGGAAGAAATGAGAGAAAACTTGCTGGATGTTTCCATTTCGTCAGCAGAATGAGCAACCCACTCATAAATACTTAAGGCTCCCGAGGTCCATATAAAAACATTCAAAAGTAATGAGGTTCTATCTAAACAATGTGTAAATAACAGTGTGAAGCTAATCTTGATGTAAAATACTAGTCAGAGCTCTGCAAGAGTCTGCAAACACTGGTGATAGTAATTAATAACAAGGAATCCTTTAATTAAATACATAAAGCATTAACTTTGGGCTTTATTAACAAATCATCATGAATCTAATGGCAAAGATAAAGGATGAATAAACACTGCTGTAAAGACCCTTCTGAAAAGGTCGTGATATTAGCAAGTATATTTTATTAATACTGTATTAGGGTTTTATTGAGCTGTATAGAATTTATAGTGAGATTTTGTGCATGTCTGCTCCAAAATAAGCCCCACTGAGTTCCATGAGACCTACCCCTGAGTAAGGAGTCCTCATCACTGAATTATTCCTATCACCATTGCTGTAGCCCATAAAGTGGGCATGAATTGAATGTTCAATCTGTTTTATTATCCTTTTTTTTTTTTTAAATAGATATATTTTGCAACCTTATTCTTCCTTGGCCTGCTGAAATTTAATGCTCCTATTGAGCAATGATACTGTTACTTCCTACAGCACAACTTTTACCAGTAATACTTCCCATCTATAAAGAAAAAGATAATGTAAAGATTATATTTGCAGTTTGTCAGGCAATGCTTTTTCAGCCATTTTAGCACTGCTATATTTAGCAGATTCCAACATATATTAATTACTTGTTCTATTTGATACTCAAATTATGAATACATTTTTAAAAAGCAGACTTGAAAAAAACCCTGATGTTATGTGTTTTATTGAAACACAGGAGGAAAACAATGTTTACTCTGTCACTTTTAACACCAATTCATTTTGAGGATTTAGTTAATTATTTTCCATAGTCATACATCCTCAGACAACTGAGGGATTTCACCCCTCTGTTACATTTTTTTTATGGAAAACTCTTACTGGGTTTGACATAATAAATCAATATGTGTCTCCAGGAGTTAATTAGGATAGACTCTTTAGAGAGATACATGACTTAATAGTGGCATCTCAACTCCTGATTTATTTTAAAGAATCACAAATGTTTGGGTGATCATAGTAATACAATTTGAGAAGGTGATAAATAAAATTTCAGCAGGGAATAACTGCATTCATAAGGAGAGGAGCTGCATATCAGTGATGGATTAAGTACTTTGGAGCATAACCAGACTGATGAAAAATACCAGAAAGTCACAGATTTTCCTCCTATTCTTTCCAGTTTTGTTTTGGAGATCCATACATGTTTTGTTCATCCCCAGATATTTTCTGTTGGTATGATCAGAGACTTTTTATATTAGCTCCCCACATTGGTTTATTTTACCAAACATTATTGTCTTTTCTAGTGAGTCATGACTTCTCATGATATGGCCAAAGTATGACAGCCTTAGTTTAGTTATCTTGGATTTTAGGGAGAGTTCAGGCTTGATTTGTTCCAGGACCCATTCACTTATCTTATCTTCTCGAGCACCACGTTTCAAATAAGTTGATTTTCTTCCTATCAGCTTTTTTCACTCTCCATCTTTCACAACCATACATAGAAACTGTTGAGGAATTGGGAGATTTTTTTAGTAATAAGTCTCCTGATCAGCAGAGTATTCTATAATACACAGGCAGAAGCTGAACAAATTACCAGTCCCACTTTATCATCTCCACCCCAGACACACTTAAGTTAGCTCAAAATAAACACAAACAGTTTGGTTAAAAGTATGTAAAAGGATTTACTCACAAAATCTTGTGCATAGTCTACACAGTTTCAATTCTTGAAGAAAGTAAGATGAATATAAGAACTCACATGCTTATAAGAAAGCATGCTTGCTGGAGGATAGAAGACCACCTGCTTGCAGGGAAGCCAAAAAACAAAAAGGGGAAGAAGAAGAGAACATGCAAGGGGAAGTGGGTGTTGACCAGACATTAGGAAGTTTACTCTAGGCAGTCCCCTCTATGCCTACAATAAACATGAAAACTAACTAGCCGGTTAATTAAGTATGCAAAGATTGCCACTCCCAACACAAACTGGAAATAGGATGGCAGGGACAATCATAACTTCAGTATTCAATGATATATCTCCACTCTTCAGGATCTTGCCTAGTACATATACCACTGCATAATGCTGCATCACCACGAACATGGAACATCCAGGATGATTCCATGGAGTTCTTACTCCTTCAACTCTGGTAGCACAGCCAGCAGTGATGCTAGTTCTGCTAATTTCTACACTTTCAAGCAAGGGTTCATTATATACTCTCGCTGAAACACATTGTGTGTGATGGGAGAAAAGGATGGCACAGAACACTGCTGCCACATGGTTCCTTTGGCCATTTCCACACTAGACTGTTATAGTGCTATTATTCTGCTTTCAACATCCTATGGAATCCTGGGGCCTTTGAGGCCCCACCCTAAACTGCAAACCCCAAGATTTCATAGGAAGTTGAAAGTGGAATAATAGCGCTATAACAGTCTAGTGTGGAAATGACCTTTGACAGGGGATTTTCACCAAGTACCCACAGCCCTGTTGCAAAACAGGAGTCGAGAAACTCCTGCTGATAAAAAGAAAATAAAAACTCCTGCTTGCTTTAGACTTCATGCCTGCTTCACGTAGCAAGTAACAAAACACTGCTGAGGTCATACTAGCAGATTGACTACGTTTATTAGTAAAAAAGAATTTCAAAACAGCCGAAGTTACAGAAGCAAAATCTATTCTGCCGAACATCATGGCAGATCAGCAACAGAGTGCAAAGAGAAAAGAACAGAGAGACTTTTACACAAGGCATGGGGTTTATATGATATGCAGTAAACATGCTTTAGGCACCTTCACCTCACGACAACAAGCGTGAATAACAAGTTCATAGCCATAACATGTCATGTAGCAAAAACACATATGATGGCGCAGCTGTGTGCCAGTTCCGGACAAGCTGATAACGCTGAGGAAAAGTTTCCCATGGAACTGGCTAGCCATAACAACAAGTTTGTAACAGTTTGCGTTCTCACACACACACACACAAGAGCTGTGAGAAATTTGTGGAGCAAGGAGTCCATTATGCATCCACATAATGCAACACTCCCCTACTCCTTGTGGAACAAATTTTAGTCACATATTTAGCCACTTTGGACTGGAAGCTTTGTCAATCCCAGTTTACTTACAAGCTGACCAAATGTCTCAGCAGATAGTGGTTTAGTAAACACATCAGCTAAGTTACATTCTGAAGGCACATAAGTGAGAGATCCTTTCCCATCTCGCAAAAACAACTTTACATTGTGAAACTTAATGTCAATGTGCTTTGAGCGAGAGGAAGTTCTGTCAGAACTTGCCATGTGAATACAGGCTTGTGAATCACAATATATTTGTACTGATTGTGGAATATGGATTTCCAGATCTTTTAACAACTGTATGAACCACTCTAGTTCAGTACAGAGTGTAGACAAACTCACGTACTCAGCCTCCATTGTTGACAAAGATAAACATGTTTGTTTCTTAGTTTTCCAATCAATAACCACTCCACTGTAAATGATAACATAACCAGATGTGCTCTTGCGATCTGACACATCTTCTGCAAAATCACTATCAGAGTAACACGCCAATGTAGGCTGTTCTTTGGGAAAAATACACAAACAATACTCCAAAGAACCTTTCAGGTACCTAAGCACTCTTTTCACACCTTGCCAATGATACTGGGTAGGCTTAGCACACGCTCTGCCCAAAATGTTTACACTTAGAGCAATATCAGGGCGGCTGGTACTTGCTAAGTACAAGAGACTCCCGATGACAGATTGATACAGATGTATGTCAGGAAACATTTCATCACCAATGTTTTTCATAAACCCAGGTACCATAGGCGTTTTTACAGCCTTGCAGTCAGTCATGTTGCATTTTTCTAACAACTTCACAATCTTTTGTTTCTGACACAGCAGAAAACTAATTTTGACTTGTTGTACTTCAATTCCCAGAAAATTTTGAACTGGACCCAGATTTTTGACTTGGAACTTTTTTCCCAGTTCATTCTCAAACACTTGTGCTTGATTTTGTGTAGCAGAAACTAAACACAAATCATCCACATAGGCAAGGAGAATTTCTAAACTTTCCCCTTTCCCTCGGACATATACACAGGGATCAGCAACACTTTGTTTGAAACCACACGCCTGCAGAGCATTGTGTAAACAAACATTCCAACATCTGGCTGATTGTTTCAGACCATAAAGAGCACGTTTCAGTTTCCAAACGTGAGACTCTTTTCCTTCAACTTCAAACCCATCAGGTTGAAGCATATAAACCTCTTCTTCCAAATCAGCATTGAGATAGGCAGTAGTGATATCAAAATGTGTCAGCACAGCATTCATTTGAATATTTGGTCGAAAGTGGCGTCGCTTTGAAAACACCCTCTTGCGACTAGACGTGCTTTATATTTCACCTGCCCATCAGCAGAGGTCTTTAGCTTGTAAACCCATTTACTGTCAATTGGTTTCACACCTTTGGGTAATTTACACAGAGAATACACATTGTGCTGAGCAATTGAATCCATCTCACTTTGCATGGCATCCCACCAGGGCTGAGCCTGTCGCTCAGGCAATCTTTCAAGAGAAGCAAAACTTTCCGGCTCAGAAGCTACAGCTGCACACACACGGACTGCCTGAGCGTCAGGGAAACGACGCGGGGGAATGCCTTTTGTTTTTCTTTTTGATCTTCTGAGGATGGGTTGACTCTGTGAGGTGCCTTCCCCCTCCTCAGCACTACGTGACCTTTTAACTGAATACTTTCGCTCTCCCTCCCCTGTGCTAGACTCAGCCACATCGCTTACAGCTCTCCTCCTTCGCAAGTCTCTCTCCTCTGTTTTAACCCTCGAGGGCCTGGGAGCGGAGACTGAGGGTTGAACTGGCTGCGTTGCTGGCTGGCTAGACACAGGAAGAAGAATTTCAGACGCTGATTGAACACGTGCCCAGTTTGCGTGTTCCTCGAAGGAGGCATTTCTTGACACAACACAGGAATTACCACCAGCATGAAAGCGATACCCTTTACAAAAATTCTCATAACCAACAAAACGCAGATGCTGGGCTTTTGGCTCTCCTTTTTTCCTTTGACTTTTGGGAATGTGCACCCAGGCAAAACTCCCAAACACCTTCATGTGAGCAATGGAAGGCTGTTTATTATACAGATACTCATAGGGGGTTGCATTGATTACACTACTCCAGAGCCTATTGTGTATGTAACAGGCAGTCAGAACTGCTTCACCCCAAAAACTCAGAGGCAGATCTGCATCAGTTAGCAGACTGTGCATCAGAGTTTGTAAAACTCCTGCATTGCGCTCAGCCACTCCATTTTGGTGAGGAGAATAGCTGGCAGTTGTCCTGTGAATGATCCCTTTCTTTTTGAACCACTGTTGCATGTTTTCTGACAAGAATTCAGCTCCCCTATCAGTTTGCAACTTTTGAAGAGAGCAACCAAACTGCCTCTCAATCAGGGAACACCAATTCTTGAGGACTTGACACACATCAGACTTTTGCTTCAACACATAGCAGAAAATGTACCTGCTAAAATCATCTACGAAGAGACAGAAATATACCCCCTCCGAGTGATTGTTTACTGAGGGGCCCTACAATGTCACAATGAACCAACTGGAATGGAGCAGTTGGCACACGGGAACTAACCCGTGGTGCTGGCAGCTGCTTGGACTTGGTTTGCTTGCAAATTGCACAGTCAAGGAACACACTACAAGACTTCAAAGAACACCCTTTACAGCAACCTGCCAACTTTTTTAACACTGGAAAACTCGCATGCCCCATGCGACGATGCATGAGATGAATGCATTCATGGTGTTGTGGAGTATTAGCATACACATTACACACAGTATGTCTTGTTTCAAGGAAGAACAGCCTTTCTTCCCGTGTAGCCACAGCACACACCTCCCCATCTTTGAGCACTTTGCCCTGTTTTTCACAGAACTCAACCTTAAACCCAGATTCTGTCAGCTGCCCCACAGATAACAGACAGAAATCAAGAGAGGGCACATACAAAACATTTTTCAAACACATATCAAGTGCTGGGACATAGGCAATCCCTTCACCACAAACCTCAGCATTTGTCCCATCTGCCAAAATTACCTTTGAAACACTGGCAGAATTTAAGTCACTGAACAAGTCTTTTGAATTGACGAGATGCTGGGAACACCCACTGTCCAGGAGCCAGGCTGGGTCTGGGACTTCTGCATCTTGGGGACCTTCAGAAACAGCTACAGCAACACGCAACCGTCCCCTGGCACGACCTGCCTTGTTTCCTCTACTTCTGGAACCTCGGAAACCGGCTCTACTGGTACTTTGCTCCCCTTGCTTCAGAAGTGGGCAATCACGCCTGAGGTGTGAAGCAGATCCACAGCGAAAACATCTCCGGACAGCATGGGCATGCACCAGCCCCTCCTCACTGCGATCAGCAGCTGAAGATTTTTTCTTACCGGAGCAGACTTCTGCCGCTGAAGCCTGTGGGGGAGGTGCCGCATTACTGGCTCGCTTGTCTTCTTCCTCCATCAGCCGGGCAGAAACCATGGAGACAGTCAAATCCCTTTCTGGCACGGACTGGAGTGAAGAAACGACTAGTTCCCAGGAAGCATCAAGGGAATTTAAAATACAGAATACCCTGTCACTCTCAGGCAAAACCTTGCCTCTCTCTGGAGTGATGAAAACAGCTCTGAAAAAACTGTCAAATGCTCCCTCATCGAGGTGCCTGGGGTCCATTTGGTATTGTAAAGTATATGAGACAAAGCATACTTTGCTGCTCCAGATTCACTGAGATGTATATCTCGTAGTTTGACCCATCCTTCACGTGGAGTATTAAGGTCCCTGATGTGCGTGAGCTGGTCATCTTCCACAGCCAGGAAGAGCATAGACATGGCTCGTCTAGTTGCAGCCTGAATCTGAGCTGCTGTACCTTGCAATGAAACAGGATCAGTAAACGCTCCCCACAGACCCTCGGCCTGCAGATATTTTTCCATTCTCGCTGACCATGCAAGGTAGTTTGACCCGTTGAGCTTCACAAGGGGCAAACCCCCAGGCACTGGTTGAGCCATGGTAGAACCAGCTAAAAACTTATTCAAAAACACTCCTCAGCAGGCATAACTTAAAGCAGGACTCAGAACAAGGTCGATGACTCGCAACCATCCTCTGCTACCATGTTGCAAAACAGGAGTCGAGAAACTCCTGCTGATAAAAAGAAAATAAAAACTCCTGCTTGCTTTAGACTTCATGCCTGCTTCACGTAGCAAGTAACAAAACACTGCTGAGGTCATACTAGCAGATTGACTACGTTTATTAGTAAAAAAGAATTTCAAAACAGCCGAAGTTACAGAAGCAAAATCTATTCTGCCGAACATCATGGCAGATCAGCAACAGAGTGCAAAAGAGAAAAGAACAGAGAGACTTTTACACAAGGCATGGGGTTTATATGATATGCAGTAAACATGCTTTAGGCACCTTCACCTCACGACAACAAGCGTGAATAACAAGTTCATAGCCATAACATGTCATGTAGCAAAAACACATATGATGGCGCAGCTGTGTGCCAGTTCCGGACAAGCTGATAACGCTGAGGAAAAGTTTCCCATGGAACTGGCTAGCCATAACAACAAGTTTGTAACAGTTTGCGTTCTCACACACACACACACAAGAGCTGTGAGAAATTTGCGGAGCAAGGAGTCCATTATGCATCCACATAATGCTATAAGAGGTCAAGAATTATCAAGAAAAGGAAATTTCATGGTAACATGGGCAAAGTACTTGGCTGCAGTGTTATTGGTTATTTTTATTTCTTAATTTACATTTTTTTTAAATTACTGGGCTATTTGTTAATCACCTCTCAGCCAGCTGAGTTCCCTTAGGTGTTGTACAACAGATTATGTCCTTAAAAAACAAACCAAAAGGGATGTTTAAAAACCAGCTTTAAAGGCATATACACAACAAAACAATACAAAATGGCAGGCCTACTTTCAGAACTGAAGACCATACAAAACAATGCCGTCTTGGCTGCTCAGATGGTATGGATCCCGCCTAATTTCCTTTGTGAGGGAGTTATAAAAGTGAAAAAAACCCTTGTGTGCAATTATGCTGCTGATGAAAGTGTGGGTGTGGATTCAAAGGATACAAGATACCAAGTTGATGTATAAAACGGCTGGCATATGAAAACTCACTTAATGCTGTTTGAAAATGGGGTGCGTCTTATACACCAGTGCATCTTATGCACCTGCAAATAGTATTTCCCAGTGTACAAATGGGGTGCATCTTATATGCTGGTGCGTCTTATATGCCAGCAAATGTAGTAAGTGCATTTATCTATTTCTAAGGAGCTTATCTTCTCATAACACGCTGCTCAAGCTTTAAGACCTACAGATGTGGCATTCCTCTTGATCCTACCATGCGGATGGCTGGTGGGAATGTGGGTGAATGCTCCCACACTATGGAACTCCCTCTATAGGAAAACTAGAATGGCTTTTTCTCTGTTACTTTTTTGGTGGCAGGTTAATACCTTTCTTTTCCAGAAAGCCTTTGGATTTTTTTTAAACCAGAAAAAGGCTTTTTATAGTGCTATACAACTGGTGTGGTATAGTGGTTTGAATGTTGGACTACAGCTCTCGAGATCGGGGTTTGAATCCCCGCTCAGCCATGGATGATCTTGGGCAAGTCACAGTCTCAGAGGAAGGCAAAAGCAAACCCCTCTGAATAAATCTTGCCAATAAAAACCCTGTGACATGTTTGCTTTAGGGTCACTGTAAGCTGGAAATGACTTGAAGGCACAATGACAGCAACAGTTTTTAATCTTTGTTTTAAAGTAAGATCTTAAATAGTTTTATTTCTGTTGTTGTCTAATAATGTTTTAATCTTAACTCTTTTAACTATGTGTGTTTTGTTGTATTTTTGGTTTTTTTGAAAGCTGTCCCAGCCTGAGGGCCTTTCTGCACTATGCTGTTCAGTGCTATTATTCCACTTTCAACAGCTTGTGGCTGAAAATTCCAAATTCCCCTCCATAATCTTCAAACCACAGCATTCCATAGGATGCTGAAAGTGGAATAATAGCACTATAACTGTGTAGGGCAGAAAGGCCCTGAGAAAAGCAGGATATCAATAAAGTGGATGGATGGGTTTGTCCCCACAATCCCCACAACTCCAACTTGTTGTAGTGATTCTATCGGTGTATCATAACCAGCAGAATGGCTGTGTTCACGGGATGGCCAGTCTGCCTATCCATGATGTTCCTATTAGCCATGCTGATAAATTTAACATTCCAGCAGCATAGCTGAGTTTTACCTAAATTCTATGGTGCTTCAGCTAGGGAAACTTGAATACAGGATGCAAAATGGGGGCATTGCACTCCAGATAAGAATCCTGCCTCCTCCCCTCAATTTCTAGCATTGCAAGGACCAAGACATTGAACATTGTCCACACCTGGAACTCTTCTAACTGCTGTGTTCAGAATCCCTTGGTGACTTTGCTTGCTCCTTTTCTTTGGATGCCTAGACTGTATTTGTAAATGCTCAACTAAAGTTTTAAGATACTTCAATGCTAGAAATTTGATGGCTGAAGGAAAATTTCATGAGGGACAGAATTCTTATGGGGGGGCAATTGTCTCATTTTGCACATTGTCCCTGGATTTTGCCCTTTAATATCAAAGATAAAACAAATTGACAAGAGTACCATAGTTAATTGTGCTACTCCATCTACATGGGATTCTTCAAATTGATTCAAATTAGTTTTGAAAACATGAATTCAAATGAATCCATTCCATTTGCACTGGATTGGACTATCTTTTCTTTAGACCTGTGTTTGTCTGTCCCGTCTCTCCTTAATTGTTTTCTGAAGGCTGTAAATCTGGGTCTAAAATTTCAATGGTTGTTGGTTTTAACACAGTTGGGTGTCATTTTGTAACCGCATCTCTTAGTTATGTAAGCTCCTGTTTTCTGCTTTGAGGTAATTCAGACATGTTTTAGTCCAATGCTAAATGCATGATAATCATTTTCAAGAGGTCATGGTTGGCTACAGATTAGAAAGTGGCAATGTTATAACTCAAAAGTGCAATTAGACCTCTGAACCAAAGCAGCAGCTCTTTAGTATGTAGGACTTTTTATTGCTCGTTCAATTGATAGTGGCAGCTAGTGCTACATAATGGCCTAAATCCACTTCCTATTCTCAGCTAGATATATCCATTGAATCAAAGGGCTTTAAGAAAGTGCTGACTTAATACTCAGAAATTCATTCAATGGATCTACTCTAGTTTGGGCTCGTAGTTGGATTCAGGTCACAGATGGGAACAATACAGCCCTCCTTGCCTTGCCAGGTAAGATAAGGATTGGAGCTCTTGTTCAGAAGAGGGAATTTCAGCAGTTGCTGCTTGTATGACAACCCCAAGCCCTCCAGATGTTATTGGAGAGTAATTGCATTTCTCAGTATTTGCAATACTGGCTAGGGTTGCTGGAAGTTGCTGTACAAACCTTCCAGAGGACTGAATGAGTTGCACTCCTGATTAGACTAATGTCTCTTGTGATAGATTTAGTCTAAAAGGTAATAAGGAAATTTTCAAGATCCCACCCAACTGGATTGACAACTCTAAGGCCCTTTCCACAGGATGGCAGTGTCCTGGCATGGGGACACGAGAGGAGCAGGACCACGATGGCACTTCCACATGGTGTTGTCGTGGTCCCGCCCTTCTTGTGTCCCCAGGTAGTGCAATCACGGAGTATATCGTTCATGGAAAAACTCCATCAATGACCCCCCAATTGCATGAAGTTTCCATTGCTGCTGGCCATATAGAAAGACCAGAAGCACAATTATGCACTTCCTTTCCCACTGCAGCATGGGAAGAAGGTTGGCTGCAGTGTGGACGGAAGGCGCGTGTCCCTTGTGCTCCCTTCCGCAGGTGGCCGGCCGGCCGGCCGGCTGTAGACAAGAGCATTGGGAACACCCTTCCATCCCAGCAGAGATGCTGCTGGGATTGCAATGGGACAATGTGGGAGCATGTTGTTCTGCAGAAAAGGCATAAGATATTGTCATTGCCATTTGATGTGGCAAGGTGTGCACAAATGAATATCTTCTTCCCTCTTCCTCTTCCATTTCCTCCTCCTAAGAAGGTAATCACCTTAGCTGGGGAAAAAAAAACCAGGGTAAAACCTTCCTTTTCTCAGTGCTATCACCTTCACACAGGTATGCTTGGTGGGGACACAAGACAAGACCTTTTCAGTGGCTGCCCCAAGCTCTGGAACTCCCTTCTTAGGGAGGCTAGAATGACCTCCTTTTTGTTGTCTTGTCAGACAAAGACTTAAAAAACAACAACAACACACAACTGACAGGCTTTTAGGAATGAAGGTTTTTAAGGAATAAGGGTTTTTAAGGGGATGCCCCACTGTTTCAATTGTATTGTCTTTAACTTGATTTTATAACTTTTAAATTGGTCTTTTAAAGTTGTTTTAACATTGTTAATAGTTTAATTCTATTTTAATAGTAACCTTTTCTATGTTTTAATTATATTGTAATCATTTTAATTTGTGAACCACCTTGACTCTCAGTTTTGGGAAGAAAGGTGGGAGTATAAATAAAAGTAACAACCACCACCACCACCACAAGACATTTCAGCTTTTGGTTTCTTGTGAAAAACTATAATTACTTTTGTGTCAACGTGAGTGAGTGAATGACTCAGTTCAGTCTATGGGACCCCTCATATATTTATGTACAGAAGCCTCTCACAGGCAGGCAAATGAAGAGTTTATCCTTTATGGATACAATTGTGCAAACCTATTACTCCATATTTAAGAAGGTAGTTTGCTTGCTTTCTCTTTCTTTCTTTCTTTCTTTCTTTCTTTCTTTCTTTCTTTCTTTCTTTCTTTCTTCCTTCCTTCCTTCCTTCCTTCCTTCCTTCCTTCCTTCCTTCCTTCCTTCCTTCCTTCCTTCCTTCCCTTTTTTTTTTTAATAAAAGTGTCTTAAAACAGGTGGAAGAAAAATGGAGCTCTCATATGCTGTCAGATGTGAGCTTCCAGCCTTCTTTATCATTGGCTATGATGGCTTGGGCCGCTGGGACTTGGAACTCGACATCATGTGAAAGACTGAATGACACCCTCTCCTCCTCTGAAAACTGTTGGGGCCTGATCCAACTGAAGTTAGACACCTGCTAAATTTTCAGACCAATATCAACAGAATTTAATAGGGCTTAACTTGGATTGCATTGTGCCTCAGATCTTCCTTTTGTGCTGTTATTTGGAGGGAAAAGATTTTTTTCAAGGTGCAAATCTTTACAGTTGGGGTGCGATTGGCCTGTTCTTGCATTAAAAAAAAGAAGAAAAAGAAGAAGAAAGAAAAGGAAAGGAAAGGAAAGAAAAGAAAACCTTTCCACCCTCCACAATTTCAGATAAGAGAACCAATTAATTTGGTAGCTCCTTCTTATAGACTTATTTCCCATAAGCATAAGACTACATTTTCTTCTATAATTATTAATAAGCGAGGGCCAACAAGTTTCTCACCTTTGTATTTGGGATTACTTAATCTAACAAATTAGAGAGTTTAACACTGTAGCTGCACACAGGCTGCCAATTAGAAATAAATTCCATATTTTGTTTACTGACTGCACTGCATGCCATTACAATTATTAAAAGCTACATCTGTAACTCCTCTCCAGATGCTTGCTGGTTTGATGCAAATTTCTAGTTTAATGATATATTTATTTAAGAGAACAAGTGTGTGTGTGTGTGTGTGTGTGTGTGTGTGCGTGCATATGTCTTATAGAGACAGAAGGAGGGATGAGTATTACAATTGACCTTTTCCACTTTATATTATTCTCTCATTAATTGGTAGAATGTCTTGATATTGTTGCCCTGGTGCCAGATAGATAAATATATGAAGATACAAACTCCAGAGCACAAACTTCATAGTGTGTGACATATACTTTGTTATTAATTACTATCAAGTTGACTTTGATTTATGGGAACCTTATGAATAAGAGATCTTCAAGTCTTCTTGTTATCAACAGCCCTTACCAAGCATTCTTGTTTTTACTAACGAATCACGCCTTCTCATGATATGGGCAAAGTACGACAGCCTCACTTTAGTCATCTTGGCTTCTATGAAGGGTTCAGGCTTGATTTGTCTTTTCAGCAGTCCATGTTATCTGTAGAACTCCTCTCCAGAGCCATATTTCAAATGAATTGATCCTCTTCTTATCAGCTTTCTTCACTGTCTGGCTTTTACAACCATACATAGAAACTGTCATGGACATACACTGCTGTACAGACACAAGAAAGGTACCAGGTCCAATAGGAAGAGTACAATACTATATATAAGGGAATGGACATATATGGACATTTATCAATAAAATAGCATTGTAACACTATAATATGACAAAAAGCAAGGGAGTGCAATAGAATTGTGGGTAAGAACTGTGCAGATGGTTTGCGCTTTGCCCTTATGAGTATCATTACAATTACTGTGAACAATGGCCAGTTTTGTGCATATTTTCTTTGATAGTGGCCTGCATTCTCTGAATCATACCAAATTCATCTCCTTTGTTGCTCCATCTCCCTACAGGTGCCCTTTCACACTATACACCACTGTACTACTATGATTCCATTTTAACTGCCATGGTTACATCCTTTAGAATCCAGGGATTTGTAGTATGGTGAGGCACAAGAGGAAATCTCTGGCTAAGAATTCTAGTTATCTTTCCATAAACTGCAAATCCCAGGATTCTATAGGAGAGGACTATGCAGTTAAAATGGAATCATTATGTGCTATAAATATGCAGTTTATGGAAGGGTACTTAAATTTTCCTCCCTAAAATGCAAATCCCAGGGTTCTATAGGATGCAACCATGGCATTTAAGGTGGAATCATAGTGCCATACTTGTGTTGTGTGAAAAAGCTCAATGTATTATACCTGGATGGAGGGAAAAAGCTGGCCCTGGAACGCTGTGATCTCCCTGTCGGCCTGACAGAGCATTCTCGGCATTCATGTCTTGTTGGAGGTTCTATGTAGAGGGTATCCCGCTCAATGCATGACTCCCACATGCTGGTAACATGTGGATTCTGACTGTTCAGAATTCAAAATCAATGAGATCACAGAATCACAGAATCTTAAAGTTGGAAGGGACCAAGAGAGCCATCTAGTCCAAACCCCTAACATGCAGGAATACACAACTAAAGAAGTCTTGAAAGAATTTTTAATGTCCTCAAAAACTATTTTTTTATTTTTTTCTAAATTCCTAAATTTTTATGCATCTTCAACTTTTCTGGGTTTCTGGATGAGATAGATTATCTAGATCAATTTCAATGTAGGTTCATGCCTGACTATGGGACAGAGACAGTTTTGGTTGCCTTGATAGATAACCTATCCTGAGAACTAGACAGGGGGAGTATGTCTCTGCTGGTTCTGCTGGACCTCCCTGCAGCTGTCAGTATGATCAACCATGACATCCTTCTGGGCCACCTTGCTGGGATGGGAATTGGGGGCACTGTTTTAAAGTGGTTTTGCTCTTTCCTGCAGGGACAAACCCACAAGATGTTGGTGGGAGACTCCTCTTTGATCCCTTGGCTGTTGGTTCTATGCCCCACACTACTTAACATAGAAACCACTAGGAGAAGTTATCCAGAGTTTTGGGTTCAGTGCATCAGTATGAAGATGACAACAAGATTACTACTTCTTTCCCATACAATTCAAGGAGGCTGTTTCAACCAGTTCCTGTAATCAGTAATGGACTGGATAAGGTTAAACAAATTGAAACTTAATCCAGATGGGACAAAGGTGGTCCTGGTCAGCCGAGAACAGATCAGGGAATAGGGATTGAACCTGTGCTGGTTAAACTACCTGCACAGACGTATGTCTGCAGCTTGAGTGTGTTCATGGATTCAACTCTGAGCCTAGAAATTCAGGCTTTGGTCAAGAGTGCATTTGGACAGTTAAGGCTTGTGTGCAAGCTATGCCCATCTATGCCCTTGAGATATCAGATCTGGCCACAGACACATGCCTTAGTTACATGCCAGTTGGATTACTATAATGTGCTGTACATGGGATTGCCTTTGAATGGTGTTGGGAAACTTCAGTTGATCCAAAGAGCTGCAGTCAGATCAATACAGGGAAGAAATAACTCCCTTGTAGCAACAGTTCTACTGGCTGCTGCTCTGTTTCTGGGCACAATTCAAAGTGATGGTTTTGATCTATAAAGCCCTCTATGGCTTAGGTCCAGGTTATTTGAAAGACTTTAGGAATCAGTGTGGTGTAGTGGTTTGAGTGCTGGACTACAACTCTGGAGACCCTCCGCTTGGCCATGGAAACCCACTGAGTGACCGTGGGCGACACACACACCTCGTCAGCCCAGAAAACCCTTTGATACATTCACCTTAGGGTCACCATAAGTTGGAAGCAATTTGAAGGCACACAACAACAACAACAACAATTCTCCCTTGTGTACCTGCCTGTATTTTGAGATCTGCTGGAGAGGCACTTCTCACTCTCTCTCCACAGGTACACATCTGATGGCAAAAGAGAAGGCCTTTTCAGTGGCTGCCCCCAGGCTTTGGAACTCTCTTCTCAGAGAGGTTAGACTGACACCCTCTCCACTTTCTTTCTGCAACCAGATGAAGACCGTTCTATTTCAACAAGCCTTTGAGAACTGATTGCTTAGGTGGGATGGGCCTTCTGCAATGTGCTGGGTTTTCTATTTTTTATTTTTGTGGCGCTGTTTTTTTATGGTTTATGTTTTTAACTGCTTTTTAAAAATAGTGTAATCACTTTTTAACTTCTGTATTATGTGAATTTTAAATTGTTTTTTAATGCATTGTGAGCCACCTTGAGTACCAAACTGGGAAGAAAGCAGGATATAAATAACAACAACAACAACAACAACAACAACAGCAGCAACAACAACAACCACCAGCTTTTGGGAAACCCTGGGGGCACCTCTGATTTTCTATAGGGTTTACTCAAAAGTCACGTAAGAGGGTGAGGTGCTCCATAAATTAATGCAAGCGAAGTGGGCAATTTTGCTAGGCATGTGCACATGCATAAATATAATATTAATGATACCATGATATGCATATTAATGTAAATTAATATTCCCATCAAAATGCCAATACTGGAATTAATGTGGCACACATCTGGCTAAACATGTGGAAGATTATACGTACATCTGATTAAACGTACATAGGCTTGTGCTGTTCATGTTATCCTATAGAAATACTAAGTATAGCTCATGTACTCAAAGTGGCTCACATGTTACCTCAACAGAGGTTTATTTATTATTTATTGAATTTACACCTTGCGCTCCACCTGAAAAAAGAGCACTGAAGTGGCTAAATAAATGGCACTCCAAGCAGCTAGACAATGATAGCTCTCTGTCATTTCTCTGCTCTTGAACTATTGGGTTACTTAGTTCACATGGCCACTTTGGGAAGATTTCAGGTGAATTCAGCCTGCATAAGCTGACTTCTACTCATCCAGAGGAAAAGGTGTGAATCCAGAGGCAAATCTTTAGTCTCTGAAGACAGCAAATGGAACATGTGAGCTGTAAATTATAGGTAAAGATGAATGCGTGAAGGGTAGCCCATTATGTATCCTGTATTTCAGACATCAACACTGTTGAAATTACAAAGAGTTGTAGCAGAAACTATTTTGCAACAAAATTTTCTAGTTCATTTCCTCTGGGTGAATTTATGCCTGTTCCTATCTTTCTCTGACAGTTTTCCTTAAGTCTCTGTGAACTGGATGCCCAAGAAGGTATTTCTGTTTGTGTTTGATAGCATTTTATCCATGGGCAAAACAGGAGAAGGAAAGAGAAAGAGAGAACAAACAAACTGGAAATATTTGAGTCTTCATATTTTATTCTAGCAATGCAAATGACACAAGCTGCATGTCCAGAAGGTATACGTGGCTTGGGGAGTGTGGCTGGAATTTGATGAAGACTTACTTCAAAGTAATTGCCGTTAGCTCTTAGCAAGTATATTTAGGATCAGGTTGTATGGAGCCCCCTTGTGCTGCAATGATTTTGGCCACAGAGCACATGATTCTTTCAGTCATTTACTTATTTGTAGAAGAGAGACAGTCAGTTTGGGGGAGTGGTTTGAGTGTTGGACTGGGACACTGGGAGACCAGGGTTCAAACCCCTCGCCCTTAGAGGAGGGCGAGAGCAAATCCCCTCTCAACCAATTCTGCCACAAAAACTCCATTATAGGTTTGCCTTAGTATCACTGTAAGTCAGAAATGACTTTAAGGCAAACAACAACAACAGCAACCAATAAGAGGAAAGAACCACAACAACTGTGTACTGCAAGAGCACGAAGGGAACATGATTTGATTACTTCTTTAGTTACTAGTTTAGTACTGTCCAAATTTATGATGTCTAAGAGTGTAGGTATTTCTGACTTTTAAAAAAACACAGACAGGCAATTTTGAATGCTGTGAGGATTAAGCAGATTCAGAGACTAATGTATGCCTTGTGCTACTTAGCAAATGACGGTCTTAAGTTAAACGTAGAAGATGAACATCAAGAGGAACCTTTCCTAACCTCTATCAGCATGTTTCAGGTGAACTGTTTAGATGGGATCAACACATTGGGTTAAACCTAATTGCAATTAGGGTTAACCACCAAATCAGTTAAGACTTACATAAATGTTAACAAATCACATTGTCCATAGGTATACTCTAGTTGGGACCAACAACTGAATTCTTCTCTTGATCCTCTCTTCTAACCCATCTTCTCTTGCAGGGCAAAAGAGAATCAGGCAGCCCTCCAGACGTTGGACAGCAGCTTTCAGTGGCCCTAGGCAACAGTGAGGAATGTTGGAGTTGTAGTTCAGCATCTGGAGTACTATAATCTACCAACATCTGATCTATAGCTTTCTTACTTGAAAGTCTTGAAACCTACGTGTGCGTGTGTGAGAGAGAATGAGAGAGAGAATTGGTTGTGAATTTTACTTCGTCTGGGCCAGAGACATGGTACATCAGACACTCTTGGTATGTGACTTAAGAACCTGAGGTTGCATGCATTTCATTTTTGTTCCACCTTTCCACTAAAAGGATAGTCTTGAAGATGGCTAATTACATCACTAAAAATAAAACAATATTGCCATTTTAAATATGACTAAAAGAAATCAAATTATAAAGCCATCCAAATGTGATGATGATAGTGATGATGATAGTGATGATGAGGATGAGTGGTGGTGACAGTAATGGTAGTACCAAATGTGCTAGTCTGAAGGAAATAACTTATACATACAGCATGTTTTTCCATATGTGAACCAGTTTAATAGGACTGGAGGATGAATGCATAAACTCTACTTCAATCAATAGAAGACAGAACAGCACCAGAAGAAAGAATCTGAAGTGCTGGTTTTGATCTATAAAGCTCTACGTAGCTTAGGTTCAGATTGTCTGAAAGGCCCTATCTGCCCAAATCTTTTGATCTTCAGTCCTTGACCAAGCCACATCTGTGCCTTGGAGACTGGGAGGGAGATGGGAAGACTAAAATCTTGCATACTATTAACCAAATACGCACATTATAGGATATAGTATGCTTGGCAATGTATATGCAAACAGGATCTCAGGATTGGAGTCAATTACAAGCTAAGCATGAGTCAGTAGTATGATGCTGCTGCAAAAAAGGTCAGTGGGTTAACAGAGCCATACTTTCCATGTCACAGGACATTAATAGTTCCAGCCCATTCTGTGCAAGTTGGAGCCCATCTGGAAAACTCTATTGGATTTTAGACTTCATACTTCAAGAAGGATGCACACAAACGAGAACAGTTTTACAACAGAACAACAAAGATGGTCAACCTTATAGAAAACAATTCCTGTGTGGAAAGATGGAAGGAATGGGCTATGTTTACTTTGGGGAAGAATATCTGAAAGGGGACAGAGTAAAGTCCTCAGGTACCTGACATGATGTCACATCAAAGGCCATTTCTGTACTACACTATTATAGTGCTATTATTCCACTTTCAACCTCCTATGGAGTTCTGGAGTTTGTAGTTTACTGAGGCCCAAGAGCTCTCTGGCGGAGAATTCTAAATGTCCCTCCCTAAACTGCAAACCCCTGGATTCCACAATAGGTTGAAAGTATAATAATAGCACTATAACAGTGTAGTGCAAAAATGCCCAAAGAGAGCAAGGACTCACCCTTTGCTGGACTAAAGAGAAGGCTAGATCCAATGGGCTTCAGTTAATGCTAGGATAGAGTTTGTGTACCATTTTAAAGGGATGAACCTTGGGCCTTCGGTGGCACGAAATTTACCGTAGTTTCCTAGAATTCCTGTTGGCTGTCTTACTTTATCTGGACACTTCAAATATCAATTTCAGGCAGGGATGCTTCAGTCTTCCAGAGTCCCTTCCCCACTTTTTTGGGAAAATCCACACAGAACTAGAGTTAAAGCCTAAGGCTGATGTTGTGGGCATTGTTACCTTCACCTGAGCAGTGTCCTCCAATTTCATACAGTTGCCATGTTCAATGTAACACACACATACAAACACACATGAAAAAAAAGTTGGCTTCTAGTTATGGTGACCCTATGAATGAGAGGCTTCCATGATCTGCAGTCATTAACTGTCCTGCTCATGTCTAGCAAACTCATTGCTGTGGCATCTTTGAGTGAGTCAATCCACCTGTACTGGAGTCTTCCTCTTTTCCAATGGATTTCATGATATGGCCTGTTTAGTCATATTTGTTTCTATGGAGTATTCAGACTTGATTTCCTCTAAGACCCAGTCATTTGTATTCTTAGCAGTCTATGATTTTTATAGCACTCTCTTCCAGCACCACATTTCAAATGAGCTGATTTTCTTTCTGTTGGCTTTCTTCACAGTCTAACTTTCACAACATAAAAAATAGTGAGATATAATTCATACACACACACATACACACAATGTGTGTTTATGTGTATAGTGTGTGTGGGTATGTATTCAGTACACACACACACGGTATATTTATATACTGTATGTATACATACTGTAAATTCCACAAAGCACATGTTAGCCTTTTCTGAATCAGTGTAAAACTATTACCATAAGAATAGATGGCTTGGTATAATGTAATTTTTTGTTAAGTTAATAATGGGAGAAAAGAACGAGAGAAAACCACTTTATCAGTAGTCTCAACATTTACTTGCAAAGGAGTTACTAATATTTAATTAATGATCTATTCATGGCCTCTGTTCATTTTCTGCTTTGTAAGCTTCTGAGCACAATGGGCCTTTCTTAGCAGCCAATGCTTCAGGAAAGGGCAGCTTGGTTTCCACAGTACAAATGTCACATGAAAGTAGGTGCAAGTAAAGTAATTATTCCTCACCATTTCACTTACTGGGATTATGTGGGCCTCATGTAAAATAAACAGACTTGTTTTCTGCTATGAAGGAAAGAAACCAGCACTGCCTATAGGCATTCATTTTTCTGTGAATTTACAGTATGACTATAGAATTTGCATTAATTCTAGCATCCACAGCTGTATTCAAAAGGCATCCAGAGATGTATTCAGAAAGTATTTCATTTTGCTCATACAATTTACATTAAGACTCATGCTAGCTTTACACAAAATAATATTCTATTCTTTCCTCCCATTTTTCTCTTGCAAATAAGTCACATATTTTAAAGCTTTGCTAGATGCTGTGCCAAGGAGGGACTCCACGGATCTATGGCAACTGCCTCATTTGCACTTTTCATTTACAAATCAGTAGCTAAATTTGCTCGTTATATATTCTTTAGCAGTCTGCTCAACATATGTTTCTCTGGATATGAGTACTTATAAAGGGGGGCAAATTAGATCAGTAGTTAAAATTTACTTCTTAATAGCTGAAGATATGTTTGAGACTGAGTCGTTTTGAAAATTAGGGTTTTAAAAGAACATGAAGGGCTTCCCCTAACCTTTCGTTCTTAAAGTAGGAAGGGAATATGAAACTAGCTTTGACCAAAGCTGGATGCCCATTTCTTTGGATAAGCGCTCATTTCTTTGAATAATTGAACACAATGAATGAATAGCACGGAACAGTAACAAGATTAATATTTAAAGGTTTAGTAATAAAGACTGTTTTCTAAAGAACAGCCATGTCTTCTTTTTTTCTTTTTTCCTATTTTGCCACTGATTTAATAATGTACATGTGATTTAAGCAGAAGGCTATTTTTGTACAACATCTGTTGCTCTTTTGATTTGCTGTGCATTCCTATGCATGTTTACTCAACAGTGAGTCCCACTGTGATCAGTGGGGTTTACTACCTGGTAGGTGTGTTTAGCTCTGCTGCTCAAAGGGAATGAATTGCAGATCTGAAACCATGCAAGAAAAGTAGCTGGTAGATTTGTGAATATGCATTAAAGATCTATGACCTTATTTAATCAGCACTTCAGATTCTATGTTTATAGAGCTGCAGGGTTTCAGCAACACCACCATCACTTGATGACCACACCAACTTTGATCAGTCCTCTTGAGGCTTAATGAGAATGAGCACATTCTTAAAATCTCAGCTACCTTTTCATTTGGGTCATAAACATGGGATAAAAAGAGGCTTTGCCCGCTCATTCCTCTGGGTCTGGAGAGGAAAGTTCCACCAGTGTTATATAAATGATCCTTTGTGTGCTAAAAACTGAAACAGGCCATAATCAACTAGAGTAGTAGTGTGACGCTTTGCTGGAGCCGGTCTTCCATCTATCCTATACTAGTCTGGAGTTTTGATATCTTCAAATAAGGCTCCAGATTGCCAAGGAAACTTTGTGCAGGGACGAGGCAGAGGGCTTTCTTAATACTGGCACCCTGTCATTGGAATTCCTTTCTTCCCATCAGAAGCATGACTGAGGCAAATTTTCCTGTAATTCTTCTGGTGAAGGTTAACAGTTTGCCTAAACTGCAAACTCCAGGATTCCATAGGATGTTGAAAGTGAAATCGCGCTATAAGAATGTAGTGCGGAAATGGCCTATGTTTCTTTGTAGCAGTTGCTGTAAAAGCTAATTCTGGAATAACACTGCCAGCCAGCCAGCCATGGTGAGGTACATTTCATTGTGGGAAATACTGGGTTAATTTAAACAGATCTTGGTAGTGGGAATAAAAAGTCCTTGGAAGCGCAGGGAGTCCCTTGGGGATAGTTAAGGATGAGGAAAATGTCATGCAGAGATAATGATGACAGGAAATGACAAGAACAAAACCAGGCACTTTCTGGATTTTCCAGTCTATCTGGATGGGCCCTCACTTTGCTGCTTGCATGACTACATGACAAGGTAGATAAATGGCATTCTGCCCTAAGGAGCTACGGATGCAAAAAAATTCCAACGAGTAATGAAAAAGAGGAGAAAAATGGGAGGAAGAAAAATATACACAAGCAATCCTAAACCAAGGGATTTGATTCCCTGCTTGGCCATGAAAACCCACTGGGTGACCTTGGGTGTATCATGTACTCTTAGCCCAGAAACCCTCGTGATAGGTTTCCCTAGGGGTCAACATAAGTCTGAAGTGACCTGAAGGCACACAACAATAACAACAACAGCAACAACAGATATACACAAACAAAATTACAGCATACTCTCCCAGTATCTGAAAGGCTGTCACATACAAGATAGAGAAGGCTTGTTCTCTGCTGCTCCAAAGGTCAGGAGGAGTTAAACCTGGTAAATTTACACTACAGCTTTTAAGTGAACAATGGGACAACTATTTTTAACTGTAAAAGCAGTTCGGCAGCTGGGTCAATTACTAGCTAGGGAGGTAGATTCTCCTTCAATCAGAGGTTGGACAGAAATCTGCTGGAAACGCTCTAGCTCTGAATGTTTGCATCAAGGAAAGAGGTAAAGTATGGCACCCTGTGAGTGAGTTACAATAGTGTAAGTCCAGTTTACTCTATCATAATCCACTTGTTTGGTTGTTGTGGAGGTCAGAAATCCTTATTAAGACTTAAAAGATGGGTTTTCAAAGGGTAAATGAAGAGAAATAAAATTTAATGAAATAATGAAATATTTATAATTTTTTCAGACTGAAATAGTGACCATGGAACAGAGATGTCAGTTTTCCTAGATTTTGTTCTTATAGCCCAGAATGAATAATTCTACTATTTTCCTCTCAGCTTCAACAAAGTACTCTAAAATATGGTAGTTTTCAAAGGTTATTTTCAGTCAAGGATTTTTTTTTTTCTATAAGAAAGTCTCATGCATGATTTTGGAGCAACAATGGCATTTTCTGTGTAGAAACATGTGCAGAAATCATGCTTTCTGTGCAAGAAACTTGCTTTCTGCACAGCAAATCCCATTTTCTGGAAAAAAAGAATATCTATTTTTACACAGAATAAAACCTGAACTGTGAAAATTTTTACCTCTCAGGGTTTACTGACTCAGCAAATCCATTTTTCATTTGTTGTCCAAATATTTTTGAACATTCTTTCCTCAGCAGAAAATTCACACAAAAAAGAAGTAAGTCACTGCCTTCCTTCTCTACCTTGGAGAATCTATCTAGAGAATTTAGTTCATATATGGTCTCTTGCATAATCAGCAGTTTCTCTGGGGTTATTCCCAGAACTTGCAGAATTGTTTTTAAAGATAGTTAGTTACAGTTCCACTTCCAAGGTATGGTCTTCCTGCCAGTAAGTTGCCATTATATTTATTTATTTTAGAGATTAAGTATGTATTATTGAAAAGCAGCTCCTTCATATGTAGTTATACTTCTAAAAGGAATATCATATACAAACTGTGGTACAAAATATACCGGAGTAATGAGGCCACCCACCCTTTGTAACTATGAAAGTGACTTTTGGGGCATTTCCCCACTAGACTGTTTGGGGAGCTGCCCCCTCCCCAAACTGCAGACCCCAGGATTCCATAGGACGTTGCAAGTGGAATAATAGCCCGGTAACCGTCTAGTGCAGAAATGGCCTTAGAGTCCACTTACAGTTAAATTTAAAACAAAGTGAAGTTATCTTTTTCAAAGTAAAGTTACTTTGTTCTGCCTTGAATATTACAAAAAGGAATAACATGTTTTTTGTGACACCTACTTCTGAGTTCTGATTATTCAAAACAATGTGGAAAAGAGACGGATAACAGATAACAGGGTTTCCATACAATCCTCTGGTTACGGTTTATATGAGATATGATCTTGTTATGTCTGTTAGCCCATTTTTTTCCTCCTATGAAAACAAACAGACTCAGCCACATGAAATGATTAAATACAAACCCTGAAGCTTTTGGTGTATAGAAAATAGTTCTGTCAGCACAGAGACGCTCTCTCTATCGTAAAGTATTCCTTTAAATCCAGTATTTTCAAAGAGTTCCCTATATAAAGGCTATACAAAGGAAAGCACACACCGTCTCTCTCCAAGCTGTTTTTTCCCTTGTTGCTTTGACCTAAACTCCACTCGTATGTTCCACATGTGACCTTCATACTGTGTGAGTATGAAGGAAATATCAGAAGCAGAATTACTTGGAAGAAAGTCATGGCGGAGGAAATGCCTTCTTTGGGAACACAGTGACTGCCGGAATATTTTTGTGACAAACAGATTAGAAGGGGTAGGGACATAGGGAAAAGACAGGGACAAACTCAAAATGGAGAGATGCTCTTTTTTAGTGGGAGTAGCAGATTTCTAGAATTGCCGTTGAGTTTTTGGTTTCTGCAAATCCAATGGGAGTGTTGTTTTGGGGTTTTTTTTTGCAGCTATGTGAATACAAGCTGTACAGTACTTTGACGGGAACCTTAAGTTTTCCATTAAGCTAGACTTAATGAAAGGAATGTGGAAATTCAATTAAAAGAATTTTCTTGACTATTTTATGATGCCCACTATTCAGAAGGATGTTTCAAGTGACACATTGCTATGAATAGTGAGGAGAGATTTAATTTATTCACTATAAGTTGTATAAATGCAGTTATTTTGACATACTAACTTTATGTAATTCCCAGATTCATTAGTAGCAACCCAATCCATTTATCTTCTTGCTCATAGAACCATGGAATCGGAAAAGATCCCAGGGGTCATCCAATCCAACCCCCTGCCATGCAGGACCACACACTCAAATCACCCCCAGCAAATGGCCATCCAGCCTCTGCTTAAAAACCTCCAAAGAAGGAGACTCCACCGCACTACACTGTTTTGTTTTGTTATTGCTGGTTTATTTTCAGACTTAAACTTAAAGAGTGTGTTAATTGTTTTAAGAAGTTGGGAGGGCTGAGCAAGAACATCTGCCTAGGTTCTAATATTCTCTACTTATCTTGGGGAAAGCTGCAGTCAGAGAGTGGAAATGTTTCCTGAGCTGCTATATCTGCCATTATCATCTACTTGTAGTCTGCACTTTAGTCAAGCCTCCAGACAAAGCTGCTATCAATGCCAATGGATATATATTCCTGGAGAGTTCTACAATCCAGCTGATGGAAATGGTCAGACAGTTTGATCAGAGAAAAAAAATGATTTTTTCACTAGAGATGAGAAACTAAAAGTTCAAATATACTGTGCCTACAGATGCTCCTGGAGTTTGTGTCTGAAACACACTGTGTACAACAAAGTCGGCATCTCTTTGTTCACTGGAAGCTTCCCCCCACTTTCCTTGTCTTCATTCGGTACCTTCCTGTTCTTACAAGTAGCAGATAAGGACAGAAACCTGTTTCTGAACTACAGCTCTTCAGAATGAAGACAACCAGTTGATGTGGCTGCATATTTCCCCCCAAAATATAGTTACACCCAACACACATGCACACTTCCTGTTATCAGGGAGAAATGTCATAATCTTCTATGCAACAGGGTTTCTTTTTGTGTGTGTGGGAACAGTAAAGCAGGTGAATTCCCACCTGCAGCATGAAGTGGTATAATCCAGCAATATTACTGTGCACCAGGGCCTAAAAGACACTTTTTAAACTGTTTTTAAAACTGGATTCTAGGATTGTTTTTAGATTGCTTTTATGAGTTTTTAAAGAGTATTTCTATGTGTTTTAAAAATGTTTTTATCTTTGCATTGGTTTTTTTTTTCATTGCCTTAGTAGCCCTTCTGTTCTGGGAAGCAATACAGCAATATTTTAAATAAATAATAAAAATAAGTCTACCTTTTAGCTCCTGTTAAAGTAGATCAATCAAAGCCATTGGATTTACATCAGTCTTGGTTTACCAATTGTCAGTTGATTCATTGGTTCTACTCTAGTTGGGATTAAAAACCAAATTTAGACCTGTTTTTCAGGCCTCTCAGAGTGGCCAATGACTAGCAGTGCAATCTTTTGGACCCTGAGTTAGCATCTCAGTGGGTCTAAGAAAGACAAACTTTCTACTCTGAGGTAAAAACCAACCAACCAACCAACCAACCGAAGCCCCAACATTAGATGAGAAGATTTTTGTCTCCCCTTTTTTTGTCCTTGCAAGTAGATCCATGGCTATAATGGAGGACATTCTCTTTTGCTTTCATGCTGTTAGTAGAAGCTTGACAGGCCTTTGGATATGTTGGTTGCTTCTAGCTTGCAGTGCTGCAACATAAAAGATAGGATTGCCATGGAAGGCTACAGCTGCTTTCACATTTATGAAAGAGTAAGGGCCTTATCACAACACCAAAGTGTCATACCACCGGAGAAATGCGTTATTCCTGGTTCAGGATCAGTCCTATCACACAATGTTTTTGTTCACCAGCAGCTATTGCATTGCAATCCATTTGAAATGTGCCCTTTTTGCATGCTGTAAGTAATCCTTTAATGATTCCCTTTCCCACAACAATCCAGTCAGCTGTGGGAGTGCAGTTTCCTCATAGTGCTTCCTTCCATAACTGCTCCAGTAGTGGTGTGGTGTGGGCATTCCCCAGTTGCCCCTCCTTCAGGAGATCACATGAGGTGTGGAATGGGGAAAAGGACTCGGCAATGACGCTGTAAGGCGGAAGGTGAAAAAGTGGGAATGGCAATGCTCATCCACAGATGTCGAAAGGGTTCAATACAGATAACACCACGGGAATGGCTATCGTGGGATTCTAATGGAACAAGGCAGTATTAAGGTATGATGTGAAAGGACTCTAAGCTCCTTTGAACTTAGCCTTATTTCTGAATAGATATGTTGAGGATTGCACATCAAAGACCCATTTTGAAGACCCCACTGAACATCCAGTCCTTGATATTTTCCTCCCTACTTGCTTGATTGTTTGGTATTAAGAAAATGCCAAGATTAGCTCCTCCTCATCAAAAGAACTAGTGTTGCATGTGAAAGTTATTGTTTGAGAAACAATTCTGTTCTAGATGTTCTTGATGCCACTCTCCAAACTCCTGCTTTGCTTCCAGAAACTGTTACACAGCGGCATGGCTGGCATTAGTACATCGACTAATTTAGAGGAGTTTCAAGTTTTGTTTTCTTGGATGCGTTTGTATATCATATGTAGCAACTACATACAGATTTCTGTGTGAATTAATAAGCATTTAGGATTGGCAGTCTAGGTCAATGGGCATCTGTCTTTCTCTTCTTGGTCTTCTAACATTAGTGTTAGAGAAATCTCAGAAAAACCTCAGTCTTTTTCTTCTCCAGAGAGTTCTCCAACTCTAAAAAACAGTGATTACTATGTTGCAAGTCAGGGAAAGGGAAGTTCACCCACCACTAATATAAAATTTATTAATTAATTTATTTTATTCAAGGCCGTTTTTATTATTTCTTGACCTACCAGGGCCTTTGAGCCAATGCACAATTGATAGAAACATTTTAAAAATAAATAACTAAAAACCAATTAGAAACAATCCAAAGCCCTCTAAAAATAAGTTTCAAACCAGACGAAATGTTTAAAAAACAGCCAGAGAGGGTAGCCCAAAGCCCATGTGAAGCTACACAGTCTTTACTGCTCACTAGAAATGCAGAAGGGATGGACCCATCCTGACGCCCTCAGCTAGGGTGCTGCTACAGAGAAAGGCCTGTCACATGCGTCCACCAGCCTAGTGTCATAGAATGGGGCAGGGGATACATAACTGGGTCTCTGATGATTATCTTAGATTTGGGGTAGGCTCATATGGGAGGAGGTGGTCTTTCAGATATCCTGGCCCTAGCTATTTAGCATTTCAGCATTGGAAAACCACTCTGGAGACCTGGGTTTAATTCCCTGCTCAGTCATGGAAACCCACTAGCTGACCTTGGGCAAGTCACACTCTCTCAGCCTCAGAAAAGCCCATGATAGATTCACCTTAGGGTTGCCATAAGTCAGAAGTCACTTGAAGGCACACAACAACAACAAAAGCCATTTAGGAGTTTATATGCCAAGACCAGCATCTTGAATTGGGTTTGGAGGCAAATCTGAAGCCAGGTGTAGTATGCTTAGATTCTATGGTACAAGCTGAGGACTGTTTCCATTTTTGCTGCTTTTTCAAGGTGACCTGCTACAGTACTTTCTTCAGATTAAAAAACCACAAGTAGCTGTGTGATCCATGAATTAAAAACGGAAGACAGAGGGAGCAATACCTCTGTTAGGAGCAAATATATCACAAAAGTGTGTGGGCTTCTAAGTTCTCCAGAACTCACCATCAGTCTAGCTGGACTGCTGAGGCAATGGCTACCATGTTCCTCTTTGCCACTGCTTGCAGGTGACTCAGGAGTCAATGTTCTTTGATTTCAGTCAATGTTTTGTCTCTAGAGAGGGGGAGCAGTCATTGATGGTGCTTTCCAACTCTCAACACTAGAGATCAACTGACAACTTTACACATATCTTGTCTTCATCCAGTAAATAAACTTCATCATGGGAGTTGGTCTAGCTAACAGGAGACAGACAATGAGTGAAGCTGGGCAGGTTTTTGGATCTTTCTGTCCCCCCCATCCCCTTGTTTTCTGAACTATCTAACCTGATGAAGAGTTCAGCTCTCTAAGGTCTCCTGGATGGCTAATGTTGCCCCCCCCCCAAAAAAGCTTCCCATTTGCTTTGTTGTCGTATGCCTTCAAGTTTCCATGGCTGAGTGGGGAATTGAACCTTGATCTCCAAGGTCATAATCCAGTGCTGAAACCACTACACTACTCTGCCTGCCCCTATGATAAAAGTACTACCAACTCTGATCTTTCATGTCAAATGTATGTGGAAATAACTGTATTAGAAAGTGGTTGCTTCTGGTTTGTCACTAGCAAGGAACATGTTGGCTTTTTTATCCTTGCTGCCAAGGGAAGATTTTATGTCCTGTTGTAAATAAACCTTGCCTATAGCAAGAAATAGGACTTCAGTTAATGTGAAGTCAAGTCCTTCCCCTTTATTCCACTGCAACTACAGTGATGTTGTTCAATCTCCACATTTATAAACTTCATGTCAAAGGCATACAGCACTTTTATTACTGTATTCCTCCAGCTCAGAAAATAGTTCCTAGGCAATATGAATTAACACATTATCCTGCTGGAGAGAGTTTCAGAATATCATGTAAGACTGGATCAGGGTTGCAGACAGAGGATCTCCATATATACATTAGAGGAGCAATAGTATCTTATTTTTTGTGATAACACAGCCTATCCACCCCTCACCTGCTGTTTGGTGTCAGATCATTCATTTAACAATTACCTATGCCTGCACCATGAGGAACTGGTGATGGCTATGACCTTTCCTAGCCAGTGGTCTACATACGGGTAACTTCCTGATTAGGGTACAGTTGGCCCTCATCTCCACGGATTCTGTATTCATGGATTCAACCAAGCATGGCTTGAAAATATATACAAAAAAAATTCAAAAAGCAAACTTTGATTTTGCCATTTTATATAAGGGACAGCATTTTACTATGCTGTTGTACATAACAGAACTTGAGAATTCACTAATTTTGGTATTGACAGTGGTTCCGTAGCTTATACTGCAGGCTGAGTGTACTACATTCTTTGGAGGGCTGCCCTTGAAGATGACTCCAAAGGTAGTGCAAAATGCAGCAGTGAGATTATAGACCAGAACACCATATAGGCAGGATATAACACTGTTCTTAAAGGAGCTGCACTGGCAACTGGTTTGCTTCCATACACACTTGCCTGAGAACTGAGATCTGCAGGAGGGAGTCCCCTCTGTGGCCCACCAGAGAGATAACATGAAACAGGAGGAAATGGGATAGGGTCTTCTTGGGTGTGGCATCTCAGTTGTGAAGTGCCCTCCCTTGAAACTCTGCCTGAACCAAATTGATTTCTTTCCAGTACCAAGCTAAAACATGGCTTTTTACTGAAGCCTTTGGGGACTAACACATTTCAAGCATATGTGTACATGGTTTTAAATTGTTGTAGGCTTAGATCCTGTTTTAGTCCTAACTAAAGTAATCCCATTCAACTAATGGCATTTACCTTTGTGTTGATTCACCATTCAACAATTAATCTAATGGGTCTGCTCTTGTTGGGATTAACCAACAGGATGCCAGAAATAGCTTTTAAGGTGGTTTTAACAGTTACAATGTTTAATAGGTTTTAACCTTGTTCAAATTATTTATGTTTTAGATTGTTTATATTATATGCCATCCTAAGATCTTATGATAAAGGGCAACATAGAAATGCTTAAATAAATAAAGTAAGTTAAAGCCTTGTGGTATATTACTTTTAATATTAATGATTGGGTACATTTATATTTTAACTCAGTCAGGTATACATTCAATATTCATATTACTGAACATGCCTTCTTATGGAAAAGCAGGTTATGCATTTTAATCAATCAATCAATCAATTAATTTCAAATATTAAAATCAAATGTTGTGATTCAACACCAGGACCTTTTCACCAAAATAGAAGAGCATGGAGATACTAAGTGTTCATAACACACTGATTTGATGGCTGTAGAAAATATTTTTAACATTTGGAGCCAAACACCTAGTATTCCCAGCAGAAAACCTTTTAAAGAAAACCTTGAGATTTACTTTTATCACTGCCAATTAAAAATGTGCAGTGAGACTTTTAATTAGATTAGCATCTATTATGTGAAGTTATCTTGCCTTTTTATGTGAAGGTATCTTCTCTTTTAAACACAGCACTTTTCTCAGTACGAAGAACGGTACCAAAGTGAATTAACTTTCAGCTACCTTTCTTAAGTCCAAATTTGTCTCTGGTAGGAACATGCTGTCCTGTAAGGAGATGAAAGTGCTATTATGTTTGGAAATCATGAGTTTTAAAGAGGGCAATTTGAACAACATGTTTTGTCATCAGTTTATACCATACCAAAACTTATTAGTCATTTAGTTGAAATATTTCTATGCAGAGCTTCAAGGAGGAAGAACTACATATGGTGTCAGCTGTATTTCAGAGGAAGGCATGGCAAAACTACCTGTGAGTATGCCTTGCCTAAGAAAACCCTGTGAAATTCATAAAGTCACCATAAATTGACAGGTGACTAGAAGGTATACACACATACAAAGCTAATGGCAAAACTCATGGAATACATATTTTCACAAATGTAAGCAGTGGGGCATGTACACACAAGATTTGGTACACCAAGTGCATCCAGGAAGGCCCAGTTCCATTCGTCTTTAGCCAATTTGCACAAGGGAGGTTGATAATTATGGTGTAGCAGAAATTCTGAAGTTTTAGAATTGCCCACCAGCATGGTTATGTTGATGGGAATTCTGGGAGTTGTAGTCCAAAAAATTATGGCCAGAATTCACTGGCAGACATATGTTTTTGGACGTGGACTTCTGTCTTGGGGAAATGCTGAATCATTATTCAGCAAGGAATTGCTGGGTGAGGAGCCAGCAAACTGACTGTTGCACATTGGAATCTGATGGACAACTAGACCAATGTGCATTGAGACTGGTGCAGAATGGGACCTGATGACCTGCACAGACAGTGTCTAATGAGACACTTTTGCCAGCATCTTGTCATGCATTATTGCAATGCACTATCAGAGTTCCTTAGCACCTCCAAGACATATACCATTTCCTCACTACACTCTTATAGCATGATTATTCCACTTTCAACATCCTATGGAATCCTGGGATTTGCAGTTTACTGCAAACCCCAGGATTCCATAGGATGTTGAAAGTGGAATAATCACGCTGTAAGAGTATAGTGTGAAAATGGCGATAGTTATGTATGCATAAAGTTATGCAGTGTTGACTGTGATAGAGAAAACCAGGTGATGCTTCCAAACTTTGAAGAAGAGGCAGGCCTGCAGCCTCCAGGAATACTGCATGATTTGTCTGCTTGCTTGCATGCTTCTGTGTTTTTTGATTTCATAGCCACCTTTTCTCCCAATAATGGAACCCAGACAGGTTTGCAATGTGATTACAAACTTGAATGCAACAACAATAACAACAATGTATTATTATATTTTACATTAGACACAACTTCTAGAATTTATCACTGCCCTATACCCATCAGTGTTCTTGGTCAGTAACAGCAACAGCTATGGTTTCGGGGAAACATCAGTACCGAAAGCCTTCAGGTTTGGTGATAACCTGCCTTTCCTAAGTGAAGATTTAAATAACCTGGTCTTCTCAAAGCTTTACAGTTTTAATCTGAAACAAGTGGAATGTGGCATTTCAGTAACAACAACAACAAGGACACCAAAATCTCCCCCTGTAGTTCTGGCAGATATTAAATGAAAACTTATCAAGGGAAAGTATAAACTCCAACAGGTGCTCCTGTTCCACTATCATCTCTGGTACAGCAATTTAATTGAAATTGTCAATACTCTGCCATTTTCAGGTCACCACTTTCCAGCTTTATTTTTTAAAGACTTCGGGGAGGGGGAAATCTTGAGAATATTTTGTGATAAAACTGCAGTGTTTTATTATAGCTTCAGTAAGCTCATCTGTCTTGAATTATCTTCAGTTTAAGATGGAGGCAGGTAGTGATAGATTACCATCATGAAATTTCAACAAGCATTAAAACGGAGGAGAATATATTTACCAGGCCAAATCACTTTTTAAAATCTCCTCATTTTCTTTAACAGTACTTATTTTAACTGGTTATTTCTGAGAAGATTTTTTGAGGGAGGAGATTTGACATCTCATTTACATGATGTGCCATGTGTATGAGCAAATTTATCTATAAGGAAAAATGTGTTAAGGATAGTGTTAGATTAGACTTTGTGCAATCAACCAGCCTCAAAACGAACATTTTATGGGGGCTCTTGGTGACACTGCCTTTCACTGGTTACCCTCTTCTGTTTTCCCACCACTTTTTCCATTTTTTTTTCTTGCTTCAAAGTAAATGCATAGAGGAGAGCAAGTCAGATTAGCTGCCCAGTGCCTTTTGAACTGGGAGTATTCCACGTGGAAAAATCAGACCTGGAAAAAAAGCCACTGTTACAGTCCCCCAGTGTGGAAGCCACTATGCACATAGGGCAGAACTTCAAAATAGTTACTTTTTGAACTCTAGACCCCAATGACCATACTAGCTGAGAGATGCTGGGTATTATAGTCCAAAAAAGTGTTATTTTCCAAGTTTGGGGAGCTATCCTAGCTACCAGCTGGGACACAAAGATTCTTGGTGTGTATAATCTCTGTCTTTGCCTCTCTCTCTCCCTCCCTCTCTCTGATGATAGTGGTATAGGTGGCTGATTTTTCTTATTTTGGAGGAAAATATTTTTGATAGCAGATGAACAAGGCATCATTCTTTTGGACTGTTTTTCCCTTTATCCATATCTTCTTCCTACTTGGCCTTGTTCTCAGGTGTGGTGGGTAGATTCACCCCTGCAGTGACAGCACATCTAGCTACCTTTGTAATAGCTGCTCCACATTGCAGTTCTGCTGATAGTGAACTGGAGTCCAGCACTGGGAAGGCTTCAGTTCAGCCCAGAGCAGTTGCAAGAGTGGCAGTAAAATCCACAATGGGTTCACCATGGTTTGACAGTAGATCGGGAATCTGAGCCCACCCCTGATTTTAGTACGACATAAGTAATTTGTTAGTGATCCCTGGGGCAGAGCACATGCTTTGCCCTGCTAGATCCGACCAATGACCTACTTAGTCCAGCATTCTGTTCTGACCCCTTGGATGTATACCAGCAGAATAGCAGCATAGCAGCACTTTTGCAGAAAATGAGATTCATCTCTCATCATCTCCAGGTATGACTAGGGAAAATTTCTATCAAAAATCCTGGAGACCTGGTGACAGACATTATAGACAACACTGGGCTAAGCAGACAAGTGCTCTGACATAGTATAGGAGAGATCCGCATGTTCTTGTAATATTCGGTTCAGACCCTATTTCACATCCACATTTAGAGACGGTTTGTCAATTCTCCAGTTGTAAGCAGGTATCACAAGGGCAATGAGATTCTTTCCAATATATATCATTTTGAAGAGGGCACAAAGAGAGAATGTCCCTCCAGATGGCCAAAGAATGAGAGGAGAGTTGAGTATTATATCCCACCTGTGTGATAGTTTTATTCTAAAAGTGCACATCTGAATTGATTTATCATTCTTAGCAATAGTTCAGTGCTACAGGTTCTGCATTTTTCTAAAATATATGCTTTGCAATGCATATTCATTCAATACAATTAAAGGGAGAAAAATTGCTTAAGGTACTAAAGGTACATTTAGTATAAGTACTAAAATGGTGTCTAAGACCTCACCACCAAGAAGATGTAAAACTGTGTTGTGGGCATACCTCAGCTAACAATGCCATTGGCAAAGAAGCTCCTTTTTGCAAGGTCTGTTTATGATCATCCAGGCACCGTTTTCTTCTTTGTCCTGTTTCTAGCTGGAAGTTCTTGTAACAGCATGGGCACTGGCGGGAGGTTGCAGAACCATTTTTGCAATAAACAATGCAGTCAAAGCTCAAGCTGGGAAAGAATGAGATTGTACTCTGAGCAATCCAACTGTAGCTGTGTGTGTCTACTTATACCAGGCAGGAGAAACAGCAGGTGCTGCTAGGATCCCTTACTGAGCATGCATGAATAGCAGAACAATGGAAAGCAGGTGAGCCTGCCCCACCAGTTACAGATCTATACATCTGACCACCAAAATGGAAATTATAAGAAAAGTGGATGCTGGTCAAAGAAAAAAAATTGATATATTTTTGAATTAGCTAACAAGTGGTTTCTAGAAGGTTCAAAATGGTTTTGTTTATTTATGCAAGGCTTACCTACCTGATTGTTTCATTTCATGTGTGCATATTGTTAGTTTTGTAGAAAAAGTTTGCTGAAATAAGTTAACTGCTCTGTTTTTTGTGATGTAGGAACTGTCCCTATTCTATGTTACTTCTGCCTTTGGTACCATGTTATCTGCTAAAGGCATAATGCCCAAGAACACATCTGCTTTGTTAATAGAGGCATACCTTTACTAATAAAGAGAAAGCCTAGGCAGTAGCAGTGGCCCATCATGGTCAGATGGAAACAGCTTCCTGATTAAGGACCGTCTCCCGGTCTGTCTTCACCATCATAGCACTTAGCGGTTCTCAGCCCCAAGACACTCTAAGCATGTAACATAATAGTTTACAATGAAACCATAAGCCATAATAGCAATCCCTGAAACAGGTATTTGAAAACTGTTTGCAAGCAATGCGAAGAAAAGACATATCTATAACTACAGTCATAAAATCCAGAAATTGCCACTACATTTAAGTGTTTCAGTTAGGAAAGATGTGCTTATGCCACCTGGCAACACAACAAGGCACTTTTGACAGTTGCACGAAAGAAAAAAAATGACAGAAATTTTTTTCTCTTATATTTGCATGCTAGAAAAATGGACCTTTAATGGTATAGATGGATAGTTTGAAAATCATAACACTACATTATCCCGATATCCCCAAAGAAGAAAAGCTGTTTTAAAATGGTTTGATAAATAATTAATAAAAGCTAAACATATCTCTCTCATTCCTTCCAACATGTGTAACACAGTTAAGTGCACTCCTCACTAGCTTTCTCAGCTTGATCCACTGTTGTTCATGTTAGTTTCCTTGGAAGCTATTAGCCTCCCTCAGATCTACAAATGCAACTAATTCAACAGAAAATCAGCTTGTGCACACACTGCGCACTAGACAGATTCTACTAGCTGAACATGCTGGAAAAGCAAGAGATTCTGTAGATGCTCTAACCCTGAAGGGACACTCATTCATATGCTGTCCAGTTACCATCCCCTTCTGGCAGGATGTAATCAAATGTATTAACTTTGTATTAGAGGAAGCAGTGAAATTTTCTGTGTCCACCTTGCTGCCAGAACACTTGCCACCAGGCTAAATTTGGGCACCCTTGGTGACCCTATGAATTATCTGGCAGAACTGGAAAATCTTTGACTATACCACCCATGAAATGCTGAACAGAGGACCTTACTGAGCTTGCCAGAAGGAAGAATATAATGTTCATGTGGAAGGTAGTGGTCAACTTTCTTGGATTAAACTCGATGAAGGTGAAGAATGTGGCCCTCAAAGCTCACTGTCAGTCTCTCAGCGCTCCCAAACTCATTTTTTTAAAAAAATAGTACTATTTTTCATTTAAAAATCATGACAAGATCCCCCCCAAAAGCACATAAGTGCACCAGTACAACCACACAACCCCACTCTCCTAGTTGTGTTCTTTCTAGCTGGAAGTTTTTAAAACAGTATTGGCACTGGAGGAAGGACACTTTTGGGGTCAGTTTGCAGCAACATGTTTACAGTGAGCAATACAATAAAGCTTGAGCTGGGAAAGACTGAGATTCTGCTCTAGCTGACCCTACTGTAGCTACATGTCTGTGCCCACAACAGGCAAGGCAAACAACAGCTGTCTCCAGAACCCTTCACTGCATATGTGTGAATAGCCAAACA